>CACRXK020016569.1:0-11267 GCA_902702795.2 Paramuricea clavata | reverse complement strand
CTATTGGAGTATTGAAGAGGGAGCCGTTCACAGGTTTCACGCGAATTTGGTAATATAACGAAGTCTTAGCAGTTCAAATAGCTATAAAAAGGTTTTCCTTCCATCGCTGCTTATGTTTTGTGTGAGAAACATGCAATCAAGTTGCTTAGGTTTGATTTCATCTTTTCGGGCAAATATATATTACTTTGAGACTGATTTCAGATCGTAATTAGTAGCAATCGGCAAGTCAGAATATTTTAAAGGCATGTTTTACTTTTACGGAATAATTTTTCCTGCAACTGAATTTCACAACCCCCGGTAATTTTTTTCCTCGAATTTTTAACAAATTAAGAATTTTTGGTGTTCTGGTGTTCCGTATTCCAGAATGATGCTGTTCCGGTGTTCCGTGTTCCTGATTTTACTAATAGCCCGGCCACTTTGCCCATTTGATTTCGTTTGTTTCGAGGCCCTGTGGAACAACACACGCGCGCGATCGGAAGATAAATGGAACGAGGTTGGATGAATGCCATGAACTAAATTATAGCCATGACTTGTAAAATATTTCCTAACCGCACGTTAAAAACTATCCGAAAACCGCTATTTATTTTGGTCAATAACCGAATCCGGAGGGTTAATTTCGACATTTTCCGTCTCCGCACGATTTCCAGTTAACCGCAAACCGTACAAAATAACTGGATATAACCGAAATCCGACCTCAAAATATGGCTAAAACCGCATAACCGCGAAACTATAATAGGCCCCCTATGGAAAATCTTAATTTAAAGCTTTGCTTCCCCCAATATTAAACACAATACGCCATCTGCATGAAACCAAGAGAAATACGACTTTTAAAGCAAAAAAATGATAACAATCTTAAATAATTATAAATACATCTTAACTTGAGCGAAAATCTCAACATTCTATTGAAGTCTTGTATATATACTAGCTGCCTACACTGATCCACACAATTGAAATGTAGCATCATTAACATTTGATTTCCAAGCCACGTTTTCTCGCTTTTGCCGTTTGGTATTGCTGCGTATGTTTGCCTGTGTTTATAGCTGGAACTTACAATACTACTCACAGCGTTTTCTAAGGGGAATAGCAATAAATATTGGCTATTCCAAAAAGAGATATACCCAAATGGTGGCAATGGAACCCTCCTTCCCACCCCCCAGCAAGAGCTAGTACTTTGTAGTAATCGGATATATTATAGCCTCCTAATGCAGGGAATGGCATTGCAGCTAAAGACCACAAAACCGAAAATTTCAGGGTGGGGAGAAGCTTCATGTGGAAGAATTGATACTCGCATGGACTCCCCAGTCAGATTATATTGGCCCAACCTTGTTCCCAGGCTCTTACCTACTGGCCTGCCGTTGGATATTAAAATTTGTTGCCGTGATCATCCCTTAACCTATATATTAAATATCATATGCAACTAAAACGTGAAATTAATGATTAACGTCAAATTGTGCAGCAATAATTAATGCTATAATTTAACCCCAATGATTAACGTCAAATTGTGCAACAATAATTTATCTAAACATTTTAGACAAACTGAGGAAAAATATCAGAAGGCTGTAGTCGATTGCAAGTTTTTGGTACCCCTCAAACTGTTGATAATTTATCTACCTGGGAATGGATGTTTGAAGTAATGCGGGCCTAAGGGCCTGTGGCATTGAACGCCCTTTCACGACCACAATTTGTATAATTACCTCTTGTTTCGCATGTGTGTAAGCAACTTATCACAATTATTTTTTTTTCCAATTTTGTGAAACCACCCACGCGTAAAAAATACCACCCATACACAACTAAATTCAGGATTGTCTAAAATCTAAAGTGTTTATTAGGATACCTACGTGTTTAATTTATTATTCCAGTGTCCCTTTCCTCCATAACAACTATATTTTGGTTTCAATTGTGTATAGTCAAGTATAACGCAGACACAAATTAAAGCAAGGTCATTGTCATTGACTAAATTAATTAAATGTGCGCCAAGGAGGATTTGTCTTACGTTACCGTAATCTTATACTAAGCCCCTTGAGGAGGCAATTTATTTAGGCACGTTTGAAGGAAGGACTGGAGACTGTAAACAAGGTCAACCGAAGATTGGTACAATTCATCGAAATAGTATACAGAGGTTATTCTAAGGCCTCCCAGTCCCATTGTCAAAAACGCACTTTACTAAAATTGAATTTTGGAGCTTTTAAATTAAGGGAAATATCAAGTTGACAAAACTCAGTAGAATGGCGGGCTGCATTTAAGTACACGTGAAAAACTTTAAAAATTTTCTAGGCATCGCGTGCGCTATATTCGTTGGCGAGTTTGTTAGTCTAGATCTGTTGGTTTTAATTGTTAGTTCGTTAATTTGAGTACTTTGTTCGGAATTATCATCAACTTTGTTATTTATTGGGAAATAGTAATGTGTGTTCTCACTTGTGATGCTACTGGTGCACGTACTTTGCGCATGCTCCAGGGTAAGGCACTGTGTAATACCATGTCTGGTTTCGCGTGTATTTCATGCGGCGTAGGAAGTGATTATGAATCGAACTTGCTTGTGTATGATTTGTAATATTTATAATACGTAACGGTATGGTCAGGGACGCCGGAACTGGGGGGGAGGCAGGAGGGGCAGCCGCCCCCGTTGCCCTTTACCAGGAGGGGCAAGGGGGGCAAAGGTGCCCTTTCAATTTAAAGGATTGCCTTGGCGAAATAGCGAAATGTCAGAAATGTTAGTGCAATTCTTTTACGAATTTGCTTCAGAAAACGCAAGAATAGACAACTCTATCATCCAATAAATAGAAAACATGTTTAGGCGAAGTTCAACTCCCGATGTTTTGCAAACATCTCTTAGTATATATCAATTCAAAAATGCTCTTTCACGAAAATCTGACCCCCTTGCCTTCACATCGTTCCGGCGACCCTGGGTATGGTTTCTCGTGCAATTTAGAAAAACGCATGCTCAATCCAGCGTGAGATTTTTAAAGACATATACGCCCGTATTCTGAAAGCTCACTCACACTCACACTCATTGAGTGGAGGTTCAATCTGAGCTTTTCTTGAGTGTCAATGCTGTTTTTGAATAGCTGGAGGGTGAGTAGTCACATAGTAAGGTACGACACTAACCTTCCAGCTATTCAAAAACAGCATTGACACTCAAGAGAAGCTCAGATTGAACCTCCACTCATTGAGTGTGAGTCAGTGAGCTAGTCTTAGAATATGGGAGATAGTATGATAGATAATGTTTCCGATGTTACTCTGAGTTATATCCACACCGGGCAGGCTGAAAAGTTAGCCTGACCACTGTAGGAATCGAACCCGGGACCTTTGGGATACTAGTCCAATGTTCTGCCAATTAACTGAGCTACGAGGCCAACTGTCTGTTCGAGTGTGTGGTATTTCGGAACTAAGTCTAGTACCTTCGATGCAAATGTGTTCTATGATCATGATATTTTTTGTGTGTGTTTTGATGTTATGTACTCAGGTGAATATAATGTTTTTGATGTTACATTGAGTGTATATCCACCACGGTGGTCCGGCTAACTTTTCAGCCCGTGGTCAGGCTAACTTTTCAGCCTGCCCGGTGTGGATAGTACACTCAGAGTAACATCAAAAACATCATGATCATGAACACACACAAAAAATATCATGATCATAGAACACATTGGTATCGAAGGTACTAGACTTAGTTCCGAAATACCACACTCGAACAGACGTGGCCTCGTAGCTCAGTTGGCAGAACATTGGACTAGTATCCCAAAGATCGGGGGTTCGTCTCCCACTGTGGTTAGGCTAACTTTTAATTTCAGCCTGCCCGGTGTGGATAGTACACTCAGAGTAACATCAAAAAAAATCATGATCATGAACACACACAAAAAATATCATGATCATAGAACACATTGGTATCGAAGGTACTAGACTTAGTTCCGAAATACCACACTCGAACAGACGTGGCCTCATTATACTCACCTGAGTACACAACGTCAAAACACACACAAAAAATCTTATACAGTTACCAGAAATACGCGTGTTGATGGGTTTTCATAAATGGAAATTAATTATCGAGTGGAAATTCTATAACCATGCAAGAACTGCGGCGAAAAATGCAACAATAGGTCACTGGCATGCAGGAATCGAATCTACGGCCCCTGCGATCTCGGTGCAGTGCTCTAACTATAATCGAGCTACAAAGTCCAGTTGTCGAGCCCTAATCCCAAGCTCATGCATTTATACTAGCTATGGCACTGACATGCTAAGGTGTGGGTAAATATCAAGATTTTGTTGGCATCTCACTCTATTGAATAATAGTTGATGAGTTTTATAGCTTGAAATTAGGTGTAAATTTTATGTACTATTTAAAACATGAGCATGCAGGAGTTTAGTTTCGCAGCTGTTTCTCGAAATAGGTCCAATAGATGTATATAAAATTTACATAAAATTTCCATATCCATGAAACCATCAACTATTATTCAATCGAGTAAGATGCCATTATGATAGGCCTACAAATCTTGATATTTACTAGAAACACATGCATGCAGCATTTTATATGTGAATTAACCTATCCAGAATGGGATTTTTGGGGTCTTCTGGATCAGGGGTGGGGCGGTACGTAAGTGCCCGAGGTCAATTTCGCCTGAACAATTTGGTGTACCGACGAAACAGGTGGATGATGTGCCTTGCTCAAGTATATTATGGCACTTATGTTGTCATGACAACAAATTATGACGTCGTTATGACGTCATTAATTGCAAAACCTTGACTTTTAGAATTTTCAAACTTATTTTTCTTAGTAAATTTTAGCTGTTGTGTGAAGATAAAAAAGGCAGTATATCAAGAAATAGTTTCTCTTTATTATAAAGTGCTTATACTTTTATTGTAACTATATTACAATTTAATTAAAATGTTGATATTTGGTGTTTAATTGGAAGGTGTTCACTAATTATTAATGGAATAATTAGGAAAAAAGGTAAATTTTCAGAACCGCATCTATACTGGGTTGGGAGATATTAGTAATTAACCTTTAAAATCAGCGCCGGAGTCCCCTCTCCCCGAATTTATGTAGCGAATTTATGAAGCAGTGTTCGTTGAATATTTAATTCACGGCATTTGGCGTTAATTAACTAGTCAGATTCAACTCTACGTAAAATGCTTTGGGCCAACAATCGTGGTCAAAACTGTTAATAGAATAGATGGTACCGGAAGTCAACTAATTTCATTAGCTTTTTGGTGTTTCGTTTACAACTATATATTTTAATTACGAGAGTTGTAATACAAATTGATTGAAATGTCATATTTTTTTCATCATTTTTGTTTCTTTTGTGGTATACATGCAGCACCCCTCGCCTAGTCACCTTTGTTTTCCGAAGATTCGAATTACACAAGCACTTACGCAGGCTGGTGTTGCTCGAGCCTTAACAAAAACATACAGTATCGGTATAAAAACTTTTGAACATTTAGAAAATCATTTTGAGATAAGACTACAATATTAATTAAAGTCAATTAAACGGAATCAATCAGTCACAGTACTATAGCAAAACGTCTTGTTTATTCTTAGCAAAACTGCAAAACCACTAAACAAAAACGCGTCCGCCTGTCAGGCCTTTACACTTCATAAGGTTTCCACAGAACTCAAAGATATTGCGAATGTCAGGAGTGGGCCTAATGGGATTTAAAAAAACCCATCAATGTGAAAGTCATAAAATGGGAAGAGCAGCTAAATAATTTATTTGTTTTTCTTTCATAACAAATGATTAGGGGCAATTACGGGGCATGTTGTAAAACATGGACTGGACCTTGGACTGGACTGGACTTGTAAACTATGGACTGGACTTGTAAACTATGGACTGGACTTGTAAAACATGGACTTGTAAAACATGGACTTGTAAAACATGGACTTGTAAAACATGGACTTGTAAAACATGGACTTGTAAAACATGGACTCGTAAAACTTTTCTTTCATAACAAATGATTAGGGGCAATTACGGGGCATGTTGTAAAACATGGACTGGACCTTGGACTGGACTGGACTTGTAAACTATGGACTGGACTTGTAAACTATGGACTGGACTTGTAAAACATGGACTTGTAAAACATGGACTTGTAAAACATGGAATTTTAAAACATGGACTTGTAAAACATGGACTTGTAAAACATGGACTTGATCTTCAAGCGAATTTATTATCGATGATATGTTTCTCTTTATGTACACCTATATAGAGAAATAGGTAAAAATACACGAATTATTCTGCTGTGCTCGCTTGCCCCTGCCTTATTTTGCCACCGGAATTCAACAGACAATAACGAAATAGATTGGACCGAGTCAACATAATTTAATAACTTCGAAAATATTTAATCCTTTTTAGCATATCGATGTTAAAAATTTTTTTAACTAACATTTTGACAAAAAATCGTCACTATTTGCATGGCATGCATTTTCTGTCATAGCTAGAATGTTGTAATCAAGGGGAAATGGCAACATATTTTTTTATTTTCTCATTTGAAAGAACTTTTAAGATTATATATAATACTCTTTTACCGTTTTTTTGTCATATCTTGCTTACTTCTACAAATATTTTGATTGAAAGGAATGAAATGTCCGCCATCTTCAATTTTTGTAGATGTGGATGTCACGTCACAACAGTGGTCACGGAACATTTTTATCTGGACAACCACTAATCATTTTGCACTCAGAACTATACTCTGCATGCCTGCCTTCGAAATATCAAGTCACTAAAACCCTTTAAAACATCTACCAATCAATATTTGGTCAGGAACGAATACTTTTATATGGTTAATCCACTTGTGACGTCACCAAAACTACCGTTAATGAGATAAAAAAATTATCCAAGATGGCGAACATATTACTTCAAGTGAAAATATTTCACGAACTAAGCAAGATATAAAAAATCGGTAAAAGAAGTTAATATATAGTTTCGGGAGTTCTTTCAAATAAGAAAATAAAAATTTATATTGCCATTTCCTTTTAAGCTAAATTCAGTTGCAAAACATGAATCTCGATAGACATGCATAAAACGGCACATCAAATTAAAATTTAGTTTACTTGTTGATTGTTTTTATTCTTCCTAAAATAATGCGATTATGTACAAAAGGATTAACTAATATCAGTTTACTGTGTCCTTGATCCTGAATGAAGATTAACCGACAATGTTTAACCTAAAAGCATGTCCTAGAGCCGCGGAATGAAGATTTGACCGACAATGTTTATTTCCTTGCGAGTTCGAATTCCAAGGCACATCAAATGGAACATTCAGTTTCCATTGAATGAATGGAACTTGAATTATTATACTTTATTTTATTCCTAAGAATCATTCTTTAGTGTAATCTTTATTTTTAAAAGTAAGTTTGCAATGGAAAAGCCTACAATTAAAGTTAACATCACTGAAGTTAAAAAGTTTGCAAGGAAAGTGGCAAGTGTTTTCCAATTAATAATAGGCCGATTTTTCTCATATTTTCGCGAATTTTGAAAGCGCCTTGCAACATCAAATGCTTGTATCTCCGTCAATATCGTACCGATAATTTAGTGTTATATATCACTGACAATCTAAGTTAGTCCTTCTTGCATGCAATGGAGTTTATTTCAGCTCAATAGCCTTTATAGTTTTTGAGTTATATTAAAACAAACATGTAAAGTTTTTTGGGGGGAAACCCGGTACCATAGATATATTTTTTAGGAAATGAGAAACTTGTCTTAGTCGGATAGGCATTATTAACTCTACCATACTATATAATGTACATGCACGGAGGGATATTTATCGTAAGCCGTTAAAGAAAGGACTGCAGTTCTACCAACTCCAAAATTTTAACGTAATGATCAAATTTTGAATAGTTACAATAATAGTTCAATCGCAAAAATTCGATCTCTTGGCCTTGACGGCTTGAGAACATGGGCGTACGGGCCTAATCTTGTTTGCCGGGGGGCACAGTATTAGTTTGCCCGACCATTGCTAATTAATATTTCTCCCCAAAATTAGTTGGCGAGCGGGGGAAGGGGTGGGGGGAGAAGTCACCAAAAAATTTCCCCGGATGACCTAAAAATTTTTCCTAATATCCCGTAATTTTCGCAAACATACAAAAAATTTTCCGGACATACCAAAAAATTTTCCCTTATATCCCGTAATTTTCGCACACATACAAAAATTGTTCCGAACTTTTTATGCTTTGCCCGAACGACGCATGGATTTCTGCATGACCCGCCCCCTCCCCCGCCCCATACGCCTATGCTTGAGAATCATTGACTGAAATTCATCATTGAGTTCTCAGATCATAACATGTAT
Source organism: Paramuricea clavata (assembly GCA_902702795.2). Taxonomy (NCBI): domain Eukaryota; kingdom Metazoa; phylum Cnidaria; class Anthozoa; order Malacalcyonacea; family Plexauridae; genus Paramuricea; species Paramuricea clavata. The sequence continues at coordinate 2,994 of CACRXK020016569.1, read as the reverse complement.
CTTGACAGTCAGTTGATTGACTGTGTTGGCAATTTCCGTTTGCCGCGAACATTACTCAGTACAGCCGGCAACTCGCAAGCTTTCCTTTCACACGGATGATTGAATATTTAATAATGGATACGGTAATATTTGTTAGGCACTAAAGACAGTGAAATGTTTTGTCGTGAGTTTCGTTTTGTTTAGTTTGTGAACTATGACTATCGAAATTCATGTTTTGCAACTGAATTTAGCTTAATTACAACATTCTAGCTATGATAGATAATGCATGCATGCCGGCAAGTAGTGGACGCGTTTTTTTGTCAAAATGTTAGTTAAAAAACTATTTATAAACATCGATATGCTAAAAAGGATAATAGAAAGGCGTAGAAAGCATAGTTATTTCACTTATTTTCATGAATGAGAGAGTCGCCATAATTCGAAATGATTTTGGTTCAAGATCAAACTCAAAATATATTGATATTAAATTTAAAACCAGTTTAGTGTTATGAAAATTTCATTTTTAAGGTGTCTCAATACAATTTTTAAAAAATGGAAAATTCACGATTAAGATGAGTATATATTTTTGGACAATTATTACTTGTTGATAAACAAAAATGTACCTTACTCATATAAAACAACATCTAAAGAGTTTTTGCACAAAGGTTACGCATATGCCGTTGGTATGGCAACAATGATGTTTCAAAATGGTGGATATTTTGACGTTAAAGTAATTTAACTTGTAAACGACATCGATGACCCCAAATTTTATTTTAAAAAATTATTTCTCTTAGTATAATCAATTATTTTGACAATTTAGAAAAAATTCTGTGGAGCAGAAATTTTAAAATTACGTAAAGGTGATTATTCATAATAATGTTTTCTGGCTCCACAGATATTTTTAATTGTCAAAATGATTGATTATATTAAGAAAAATAATTTTGTAAAATAAAATTTTTGGGTCACCGATGTCGTTTACGAGTTAAATTACTTTAAAGCTAAAATATCCGCCATCTTGAAACGTCATTGTTGCTATAGAAACGGCAGTTGCGTAACTTTTGTGCAAAAATTCAAACAGTTAGATGTTGTTTTATATTAGTAAGGTACTTTTTGTTTATCAACAAGTAATAATTGTCCAAAAATACGCATCTAAGTCGTGAATTTACCATTTTTTTAAAAACTGTATTGAGCCACCTTAAAAAAAAACGCGTCCGAGGCTTGGCAAAATCGTACATTAAATTTCATCAGTATTATATTACACAATAATAACACACCTAACATATATATTTTGGAAGTTGGTGATTTTGTAATTAAAAGTAATAATCTTTTAATTGTTTTTACAATTTTGTGAAAATAAAATAAAAATGATCGTGTTAAACGAAAGCGCTAAACGAATTTTTCCCGATCAGCTTAATTAAGTATAATATTCTTCTCAATTACTATGGCTGGGTGTCATCACTCATCAGTGAGCTCGCATGCAGGCTGCACACCTGCAGGTTGTTTCATGCAGTTTCCGTCGCATTGAAAAGAATCAGATATGTCTATTCTCTCTCATTTTATATGTACAACACCTTGGCAAGTCTGGTTTTGTTCTTACTAGGTCCGCTATGCCGTACCTCGGCGATTGGTAACACGGATACACCAAATTTGTGCTCATGCATTTGGATATATTACACGCGTATACTTATTTATCGCGGATGAACACCATCGTCAGCGCAAGGCCTTGTGGGCGAGGGGATAAGTAACCCTATTTATCCCTAAGCAAGCAAGTAAATAAAGCAACTTGTGACGACAAATAGGTCAAGATTTTCTATCGATGAAATAGATGTTGGCATGTTTTAGTTCATCAATGCAAAATAAAATTATTTATGGTGTTGTACGATTGATAGAGATAACTTGAGCGTGCGCAGAACTGCATCATTATACATTAATACATATAAAAATAATCGTGTTGAGGTGACGTTTCATCTTTCTCGAACAATACGACGACACAAGGATTACGATAAGGGTTGGTATTAGGTTGAGAACAAAATCGAAGATTAGCGTTAGCACAAGGGTTGTGATTAAAATTAAGAATTAAGTTTAAAGATGAAGATGTTTTTTAAATTCAGGTTGTTACGCTATGGATATATTGGTCGATTTCTTTCTAGCGGTCGACAATGGTATACTATCTGTATTCTATCCACAAGCCCACCTGACCCAGGAAGAGGAATTCCGAACTAAACGAAGTAAAAATGACGTCATTTTAAAAGGACTTTGCAAACGTCTGTAGAGAAGATATATGAGAAGGGATAATCCATTGTGAAGGGGGTGTAATGAAAATAAAGGCGGCGTGAGAACGTTTAACAACTATAGTACTAATTGGTAATTTCCGTTTGCCATTTGGATTATTTAACCGCGCGGATGTGTCGCCGCCCTCATAATGAATCCAATTTAGGCTGAACGCGATAGTTTCATACGACATCGTGCTTTGTTAACCCATTGAATATGCCTTTGGAACAATCTTGAGAAACAAATTAGGGACAAAAAGGGACAAGATGTTTTAAACAACGAGCAACCGTTGTTCTATTTAAAATGTAATCGACATATTGCGAGCTAGGACATTAATTAATCATTAGTAATGAATTACGATCTAGTTAGCATTATTAGCTGTTCGATGTATTTTTGACATATACCTGGTCCTAAAATGAGCACGCAAATCTGAAATCATATGACTCATATTTTTGCACAGGAAGATATCTCGAAGACGAAATACAGTAGGTGCCATATTATACACGAATATATATATATATATATATATATATATATATATATATATATATATATATATATATATATATATATATATATATATAGTATATATATATATATAGTGTATAATATATATATAGTGTATAATATATATATATATATATATATATATATATATATATATATATATATATATATATATATATATATATATATACAACAAGTGTACACACTCTGCTCGGCAGACAAATCATAGATAATATACAA
>CACRXK020016567.1:0-11268 GCA_902702795.2 Paramuricea clavata | reverse complement strand
TTCAGATAAATTGACCAATGGGTCAATTTATCTGAAGAGTGCCACATTTTGTGGTACGAAACTATTTAGTAATAAAGATGCCTAGTGGATTTTGTTGATTGTTGTACCTTAATTTATATATATATATATATATATATATATATATATATATATATATATATATATATATATATATATATATATATATATATATATATATATATATATATATATTAATATTGACCTTAACAACGACGTTGACAACCCGGGATTAGCAACACTAATTGCTCGCTTGTCACAGTTGGTCCATGCTTGCCCGCGTTAATTGGTCGCGCTACCTGTCAAATTCGGCCCAGGCTTGCCCGAGTGACGTCATAATTCAAATATTTGAATCAATCAGAGAGCTTTAATACAATCATCCAATCAGGAGACAGAGTCAGGATCTGACCCTAATTCAAACTGATTTGCGCGGCTCGGTGAATCAATTGCCGCTTTCAACCAGAGGTTTATTTTAAACCTCTGGAACCAGGGTAATAAACAAACGGCAGCGGTTCAAAAATATCAAGTAACCTCGAATAAATTAAAATGACCAAGCAACCAGGAAACCAAAGGCCGTACTACGAACTGTCAAACGACATCGTAGTGGCTAGAAATAAAAACTGTAGATAAACAAACGGTAGTGAAGTAGCCAGAAATATAAACTGTAGAATGTAGATAAACAAACGACAGCGGTTCAAAAATATCAAGTAAGCTCAAATAAAAAATTAAAATGACGTGAATAAATTAAAAATATTTGAGAATCGATGACGTCATGGGTGGTGCTTCGTGCACCGCCTGCACCGCCCGCGCCAGAACCCCCGCGCCAGAACCCCCTTCCATATACGACTGGTGTTAAAATACAAAATTAGCTTGTGACAGTATGCTCCTGATTTTATTTCATCTTCGATTTGGAGCAATATAAAACGCCATATTTATAGGTATTTGATTGACATGTTTACGCACACGCCACTTTATAATCAAGGCTTTCGTTTCCGGCAATTGTTTTATGGCTGAATCTTCACGAAACAGTCACAAATTTTAAATAGACACACAAATTATATTTGCGTATATATCTGGACGGTTATTTAATGATGGCCTCTGAAACTTGGCTAAACTATAAAAACAAAGTACAGTCCAAATGTAGCCCTGTTGTTTTAAATGTCAGAAACTATTATTAGCTCATGACTCCGTGTACAGACAGTCCGACGTTACTGTCATTCTGACTGAAGTGTTCCTCAAATATTCATTCAATACATCACCTCGGGCTGACCAATTCATTTAATCAAGTTCCTCGAGATATTCATATACTTCCTATATTATTATATATATATATGTACTATATACTATACATTTAGTATAATTGTAAACTTCCTGTTGAATAGTTTGAATGCACCAATCACCTTTGTTGTTTGTGCAACTAGCCAATCATAAATAGAAAGAAAGTGACCAGAAATGAACAAATACTTGGAATTAGCTCTTTCACAGGAAGTGTATGAATATCTCGAGGAACTTGATCAAATGAATTGGTCAGCCCGAGGTAACGTATTGAATCAATATTTGAGCAACACTTCAATTTGAACGACAGTAATAGATCATATTTTTACAAATTTAAATCCCCACATTTTAGAAACATATTTTTCAGACCATAAAGCGGTGTGTGCCTTAATTAATTGTTTTCTTTAAATTGTTCTTAATTAAAAGCAATGAACTGCATGAATAGCATGATATTTAACTCCAGATAAAAAGAAACATTATTTTTGTATAACTATTATTGCATTTGGGATATAAATGGTACTCATTCTCTCAATTTAGAAGTCACTGGTTAATTTAAATGTAAATATTATATATGAAGCTGGCATCATGATAATTTCAACTAGCACAATTTCGCACAATTGCTGTAAAAATGTAATTCCGTCAATGCAACACCAATACAGTATTAAAGGTCTGATTCCACGAGCGCTTTTTTTCGGCAAAATGCGAAACATTCCGTTTTCGCAGACACAATTTTTCGCGTTGTGGAATCGGATCTTAATGCGCAGATACATGTATGCGTCGCGTACCTATTTTTTATACTAAGTAATGGTATGAGAGAAATGTTTTAGACATTAATTTTACTGGTATTGGTCCGAAAAAATGTGTTTTAGTCGTGATTTTACAAGTATTTGTCGGGAAAATGTTTTTGAACCTTAATTTTACTCGTGTTTGTCCGGAAAATTTTTTTTAACCTTTTTATTTGGATATGTCCTGGAAATTTTTTTCCGTCCCCCCCCCTTGTTATCACGAGATTAGCGGTCAAAGTTCGAACACATGTTGCTATTTCGAGGTTGCAAGTGCTTTTAATTATCATGATGCCAAGAGTGATCAAGAGTATATGCGTAGGAGACAGAGTGAGTGGGAGAGAAATTCCCCCACCCGAGAAAGAAAAACACGCCGACAAATGAGGGCAAATATTGGAAAAAACTAGAATATTCGGGCGAACTTTCAGAAAATGTGCTAATTTGAGGTTATTTCATCGTAATCCTCAAATAAAATTCGGGCAAACAGACTAACTGTTCAATATAATACTTTGATTAGTTAATACTTTCTCCTGCCTTTTAATGTCAAAGAAATATGAAACAACAGAAGCTCTGAACCGACTGAACGAGTCAAAATCCGAGCAGAGTTGTCATGTATAAATCTTGCTGCCAGTCTTAGTTCTACTGTTTACCCTTAATGCATTGCGGCATGGCTCATAACATAATTCTGGAAAGAAATTGCGGAGAAATTCTGAGATTGGCAGCACTTGTTGTACAACACTCATCCAGACAATTTGTTGGCATTTAAGAAATGTTGAAAGTCAATATTTTAGTTATTCTGCTTGTGGTGTTTTGCTACGGCAAGAGCATTGTGATTATGTTATACATAATAAATGAAATATTGATCAGCTGAGATAGTACAGTATATATATTACGAATATAAACAGCCTGTTTTCAATATTTATCTGCATGATGAGATATGAATTGAATATATTACGGCGAAGTAAGTATACATACTGCTAATCTACAGATGATACAATTACCTGAAAAATACTAAAATAACCTCACGTCTGTAACCTTCTGCCGTCGCACTACTAACTTCACGGAAGAGCCTTTGCTCCAAACCGTCAAAGTTCATTTTGTCCTTTTCAGGTAGTCGCATCATCTATGTACAGATTTCGCAATTTCTATTCTTCACTCACTACACGGAGAGTTTATCAAGTAAAGTACATGAAATATGAATTTCAAGCAGAGAAAGAATTTTGAAAGATATATCACAGATGTATCTACACTTATAATAATATCCCGCGAACAGTCGGTGTAGGACATTGCGTCGCAGTAACAAGACAGCTGCGGATTGAAGAGATACAACTACGTAAAAAATATAAGCAGAATTACTTCGACGTTTCGAGCGAAGGCCCTACGTCGAAGTTCTGCTTATAGCATGTCTCTCTCAATCCGTATTAAACTGTCGAATAATAGTAAAACATGAACAGCATGTGACGAAAGGGTTATGATTAATATGCTGTTTAAATCAATAAGCCTTGTACTATATACTGTATTAGTGGTCAATGTAATTGCTGTAGAATGACGAAGCAGTGTCTTGCCTTCAATATATATAATTTCTGCTTATATTTATACAAGTTTTATCATGATACATTTTATATAATTCCACACTTCCGGCTTGCGACACGGCACTTGACCCAGCCAGAAATCTATATAAAGTGCTCTTGGTCGCTTGTTGGTATTTAATAAGACGAAATCAATTGGGTATTTCTGTTGTGTTTGAATTAAACAGTGTTATTTTTTTTAATGTGGTAATACATCACTAGCAATTTGCGATTTAAATAAAGTTCCATGTTTTTATATGATTTGAAATTCGAGACGTCTACATTCACATCGATTAACACTTGAAAGCTCTGAACGCTATTTTAATAAATTGAACAACACATTATTAATTAACACTACGATTATTCAGCCTCGTAATTAAAAAATTACTAAAGAGCCTGGGTACGAGGCTGAATAATTGTGGTGTTAGTTAATAATGTGTTGTTCAATTCATGCCAGCACGGATGCCAGCTACCGTATATATACCTAGCCTGCGGTATATACCCCAGCAGAATGGGGTCCACACCGTAGGCTAGTACTGGCTATGACATGATCATTTATATACACATTCATAATAAGTAACTAATAATACTACAGTAATGAGCGCACTCCTACTACTTGGGGTAAACTTCTAGATCAGTGGGGCAAATCCTTTAAATATCGTGTGTAAAGCGCTGCAACGGATTCTGCAAATGCACATTTAAATTGAGATACCGGACACTGATTCTCCCAGTCGGCTCAGCAATCTGGTTAACTTAACGCAGTGCCGCGGCTTCTGGTGGAATAAATATACAATATGCAGCCTAGTCCCAGTCGTTCTGAAGCAAGCGCGAGAAAAAAGTGGATGTAGTACGAGACTGGGACCTAGGTGTGACGTCACCGCTCAAGGTGCTTCAGAACGCCTAGCAGATTTCAGTATTTTTAATATGGCGGAAAATTTATATATACAAGTAACCTTTTAATTATAAATACGACAATGTTCGTTCATCATGTACATGTTCGATGTCTACATAACCAAATCAAACTGTATTAAAAATGTGCTCAACAAAAAAAAATTATATACAGATTTACGATACCAAGTTTGAGCAATCGTTGATGTTATTTATGTACTCGCAAGTTGTGATCAACACTAGACCATACTGGTATACACAACTACGCTTTCTACTTGACAGGTTTAAATTGCTGAGGAGATTGGAAATATTTGCCTGACATGACGGTGTTGTCAAAACATTCTTAGTCGGAGACTCGGCATAATTTTCAAGCTTCTAGATAGCATTTAATATGGCTAGATATTTTAGTAAACACGAGTCATTTTAAGCCCGTTATTCCATTCTGACCGTATGGCCGCGAAACGTAGCCTACTTCATTGTTCCGACAGCATTAGAGCAAAACTAATGACTTAATTATAAATGCAAAGGAAATTTCCATAACATTTTCCATTTACAAATGAGGTATGCTTGGTAACCTGGCCAGGGACCACTTTTTTGAAATCAGGGACCATTTTACCGAAATCTGCTAGGCTCTCTCGCTGAAGCGTTCCGCACAGCACACCCAGGCATAAAACTTTTAAGACTTATTTAAATATATCAAAGCAGCGAATAGAGAGAGGGCCTGGGACTAGGCTGTACAATATGTAAAACTTAATTAACAAAGGACATTGGCAATAAAAATTAGTTTAGTTCAATTGAATAAATTTAAAGCTATATATTTTTTATATCTTACATAGTTTTCTATTGGGGGTTAACCCCAAAAAACCCGTTCCTCGCTACGGCCCTGGGGGAGGGAAGAAAAATAAATGCAATCATAAAGGGCACCTAAAAAATTTTTCCCGGAAATGTTGCGAAAATGTTGGCATTAATCAAAGGCCATTGAGGCAAAAATGCAATCTGAACAACATTTTTAACGAACACAAATGACAAAGGGCACTTTGCCACCGAAAAAAGAGCACTTTTGAAAACTTGTGGGGCCTTGGCCCCCCTGGTCTCCCTCCCGGTTCCTACGCCCCTGGCGTATTAGGATGTGTCGAAAAGCTCTGTGTCTTCCAGCATGTCTTTAGCATGTCTTTGTAGATATCATGGATCTTCACTTCATTACATAGACTGTCCGTATCCGTGAAAAGCAACATAGCGTTAGTACCATACTTCTGTTTCATATATTCGTAATGAAACTGGTACATCAACACCCGTTTGAGAGATACAGGATTGTAAATCCCACATAGATTGGTCGATTTAAGTATAGCTTTGTCTTCTTCATATTCACAGCAGCGTGATCTTCAGAAAAAATGCGGATAGAGTCAAACGATGGACGAGCAGTTAGTTTTGTCCATACCTAATTTTAAGAATTTTTTATCACTGCACATTTTTGTGCAAAGTTTAGCCGAACAGAAACACGCCCTGAAAATTTCTGAATACACTCTTATAGTAACGTATAACAACAAAATAGGCTACAATTGTTATTCAAAAATGCCAAAATGAACATACACTGCACAGCACTCAGGGAAATTTGGGGGCCCAGGACAAACTTTAACTTGGGGGCTCTCGTGATTCCATGTTCTAACACTATGATTAGGGGGTTTGGTTTTTTAAAATCTGAGGTCCCAGAAATGGCCAAATCCTGCATTCTGGAAGTCTAGTTGACAGTTATATCTATGTATATTTCACTGCAATTCTTTATTTGGGCCCCCTTTTAACTGGGATCCCAGGGCAAATTGCACCCCTCTGGGCGTCCTTGACAGCACCTGCCAGTTAAGACTATAGATAGAATAGATAGATAGAAAAACTTTCTTTATCCACGCTAACCATGTCAACCGAGGCTGATTTTCACAGGGGGCATGTCTATCTATGACAGCTTAGTTTCATAATAACAGGACTGAAGAAAATAAATATTTTCGTCCTAATGGCAAATGAAAGGCGGCCTACGGGCTTAGACGTGACAAACCTCTAGAGGAGTTCCAGGGGCATGCACACACAGCCAATTTTGTAATCTAGGCACTATGAAAGGGCATCTCGTGCAATGCGTGGGGACATTCTATAGAATTCTGAAAATTATACAGTAATTACAAAATCATTCATTTCATCTTCCAAACTCATGAAGAGATATTTGGTGAGAGACTTTGTTCATCTGATAAACCATAAGTATGTTATTAGTGCGGACGTTCGATAATTTGGCAGTCATCATTTCAATTTCAATTAAATCATTCACATTCAAAATGTTTTGCCGGATTAGTTCAGTTTTTCTGCTAATTGTCTCATTTTCTTGTGTTAATTAACAACTTTTCAAAGCAAATTTCATCACTGCACATTTTACATTCTATCACTGCACATTTTACTTTTATCACTGCACAAATTGGTTATCACTGCACACTAAAATTAGGTATGGTTTTGTCAGCTTTGCCTTATCATTGACCAACTTGACATTGACTCGCTTTCTCAAATTCTCCACCGTCTTTCCAAACACCGCATTATTCATCAGCTTGTAGAAATAAGTCTCAAAGTCATTCGTGGCGTACTTTCTTCTTTCTGTGTTGAAATCTGTATAGGCTTTGAGCCATGGACTTTGTTGAAACGTCAAAGCTCTGTGAATTTCTGTCAGTTCCATTCCCAGCCCGAGATATAACTTCAGATTACGATAGTATACAATGTACTCAGTCTTATCGTTGAGGTTGGGTACTAGTTTGGCGACTGCGACACTTCCGAGCTTTAAATCTTCTGAGAGCTGTTTGCAATAGGGTGATAGCATTTCAGGACAAGTCCTCATCTTCTCAGGAGCCAACGGGTGATCATGTGGTTCATCAGGGACGCCGGAACGATGTGAATGCAAGGGGGGCAGATTTTCGCGAAAGGGCACTTTTGAATTGATATATACTAAGAGATGTTTGCAAAACATCCGTAGTTGAACTTCGCCTAATCATGTTTTCTATTTATTGGATGATAGGGGTGAGAGGGGGTTCTCCGCCAGACGATTGTACTATTCTTGAAGCTCGATGACTGCATTTCTTGCGTTTTCTGAAGCAAATTCGTAAAAGAATTGCACTAACATTTCTGACAATTCGCTATTTTGCCAAGGAAATCCTTTAAATTGAAAGGGCACCTTGCCCCCCCCCCCCTTGGCCCTCCTGGTAAAGGGCAACCGGGGTCACTGCCCCTCCTGCCCCCCAGTTCTGACATCCCTGTAGATCATGTAACTCCTAGGGTACTTTAAGTCGATTTTGAGAATATAACCTTCTTCAGAGTCATCGGGAATTTGCGTGATGTCAAGGTTGGAGATTTCTTCTTCATTTAACCAATCGAATTCACCAGTTGGTGGAGGTTGTTACATAGCCCAGCCATAAAGATTATTAGCGTCGAGATACATCACGTAAGATAAGTCTTGATCAGGATCATAGTCGGGGACGTAAGGATTGTTCGCTTTACCGAAACGGATTGGACCATAGGCAGCCCAATGTTATGGTTATTTCCTAATATTATTTCCTAAGGTAGGAAAATGCAATCAAACTAACGATACATATATCTTCAAACAATCCAAAATACTTCAAATATCTTTTCAACTACGCTAAAATATTCAAGGAAATAAAATCTACGATACTTTTACTATATACTAACAATATTTTAACGTACAAAACAAATTTGTAATGCGAGAAAAGTACGAAAAGTTTTTGCATTTTTTTCAATTTCAGAATGGGACGATGCTGGACTCGCGCTCGACGTTTTTGATGGCGTTTCAAATGACGAATTCCCAATCTCATTGGCTGTCTTTTTCGACGTTTTAAAATCGTCAAAATGACAGCCAATGAGATTGAGAATATTACATTGTCATATTATATTACATTGTCAAGAAACTTACTCTTTTTTTGGAATAAATAACTCTGAGCATACAACGCCAAAAATTGTGTTTTCTAACCTTTCATTGGCTAGCCATGGAGATTTACTTGATGCTATCTATAACATTTCTAGCAAGTTTGAACTCGAATTTAATTTCTGTGACATAAAAGGATCTTTGTATTTTGTAAGGGCTAATTCTTTATCTTGTTCAATTCAAGTGCTTAATTCCACCATTGAAAGCTATCGAGATCCGATATCGGCGGACTGCACTAATCTGACGATTCGTCTGAATGGATCGACGTTTTTCTCATGTCAAATTAAACTATCTTCAGGGACTGAATTTAGCATAAATTATTATGATTCAAAGCCAGAATCAAACGTTCGTATTTATGACTGCACTTTTAATACGACAAATAAAACACTATTTTGTAACTCGCTTGTTACAATTATTCTTGGAACTGCCATATGTAACGTGAACTTTTTGTGAACTTTTATGATATTGTAGGAATGCCAAAATCAGCGGCACTTCTAATATCGTCGCTCATTGGGCGAGTTGAAACAACCATAATTTTGGATATATTACGTTTTGAAAACATTGGCTGTGATTCTGCAGTGGTATATATGCATTTATTGAAAACTATCGTATCCGAACTATTTAATGTCGGTATTTTCAACTCCATGTTTGTAAACACCACCAGAGCATTCCAGTGCTATATCGACCAGTATTCCGTTATTCCCCGCTTCACTGACTTAATTAAGCTTCACAATAATACGTTTAACAATACAAGCGATACATCACGAAAAGAAGGCTTGATATATCTCGCCATGCCGATTTTTTCACAATGTCCCTGTATGCAATCCAGAATTTCCACTCATTCGGGTTGAAAATTCTGTCACAGTAACGTTTCAAAATTTTTTCTACAAAAGTTATCCAATTGCCGAAAGTGGTCGCAATGGTAATAGCTTGCTGAACACACAAACGATTTCGTTATGGAAGTCATGGAAGGGTATTTTACAATCTTTTGTCCCAAAGGTTATTGGATGAATTTAAATTGTCACAGCATTAAACAGTCGAGAAAGTTAACGGTTTGTAACCTTTTCTTGCATCTTGTGAGCAATGTCGGCCAAACACATACTCTTTAGACAGAGGAAAAGCTCATCACAACAGTACTAACAAAATCACATGCCAAAAGTGCCCTGTTGGTGGTGATTGCTCCGAAGGCAAAGTAACTTCGAAGAAAAATTTCTGGGAATGTGAGCCAAAGCAGAGAGTCGACTTTTTACAATGTCCTCCCAAATATTTCTGTGATATAGATCATTGCAAACACTACAACACTTGCCATGGTTACAGATATACACTCACCCTGTGTGGTGAGTGTCCCAGTGGTATGTCAGAATCTTTATTATTCAGCACAAAATGTAAACCTAAAAAGATTGCGCAAGTGTTATATTTTGGCCAGGGGTATCAGCTTACTCAATACTTTATTTCTTATTCTTCAGTTTCTTCTTGTATCAGGAAGATATATTCAATTTTGTGCACACTTGTGTTGTTTCAAGAATCTTTTTGCTCTCTAGAAATGGTCGATACACCAAGCCTGGAGGCCGATGCATATGATTAAAATAATATTCTACTACTAGAAAATACATCTATGCAGAAACCCTCGCCTTGCTGACAAAACCATTATATTTTCCGAACATGAAGTATCTGAAGTAGTTGTTATGGTAACACGATAATTTTTTAAGAATATTCTTACAAATGAAAAATCGCCTAAAAATATCCCTTTTAATTACAAAGTTATCAATTTCCCAACATATATATGTTAGGTATGATATTATACGTAATGTAAGCTTCAATTTAAGGTAAAATTCAACCACAAACGCTTCGCAAAACAATTTAAAGTGTTCTTTATAAAACTATATAAAAACTGCCTTTAATTCGAGCTTTAATTAAATGGCTTTATCGATAAACTTTGAGTTGGCAATAAAATGATTGCAAATTCTAGCATGCAAATAACTTTGCTTTCTTTTTTATTTATTTAAAAAATTCAATATAATAAAAAAGGGAATCAATATTAAAGATACAATGAAATTATATGCTGTCTTGTTTAGTTGTCAGTGGCGTAGCTAGCGAAATTTGACTAGTCCTGCTCTAAGACCCATCCATTCTAGGGGGGTCCGGGGGCATGCTCCCCCGGGAAATTTTGAATTTTAGAAGTCTGGAATGGCCATTTCCTGCGATTTCACGGCGAAATACTCCAAAGGGATCATCAAAAAATTGCGTGATTAGCGGAAAATATTTGATAATTTTTTTAGAAAAAATATTTGCAACTTTTTGAAACCAAGCATTTTTTTATCATATTTCACTATATATTTTCAACTTAACTGAAAATATAATGTCGGAGGAAAAGACGAAAATATCATGTATACAATACGCGTCTGTAATACGATCTTTCACGTGATCAACACATAATCCAACCTCACATAATCAACAATTGCGTAACTATTTATATACTATTGAACACGGCGTTTTATACACTATAACGCTACGGCTAGCATTCGTTAAAGAATCACTACGTTTGTTAGTAATGTGTTATAAAACTTTATATAATGGAGTGGTATCAACTACAGATCACTACGCCTGGCACTCTGAATGTAATTCAGTACGCTATGGTATTAATATAGCTAGCGTTTAATATAGTCTATGCGGCCAAATATCTACATAAACAGTGTGAATTGGTACAGTATATCATTTTTAAAATTGAACTCAATATAAGTGCTCGTTTCAAATGCAGAAAGCAGATGAACTG
>CACRXK020016566.1:0-11268 GCA_902702795.2 Paramuricea clavata | reverse complement strand
CAGGGCTGTACCTTGAATTGCCTCAAAGTTTTAGCATTTTAAAGATTTACTGTAATATTCCAATTACTCGCCTTCTCGGTAAGGGTAGACCCCCCATGATGCTATCTGAAGTTAATTAAATACTATTTTTGTAATGTCTAAGTACCAATATTCAAGAAACATTCTCATTTGGATGCATAATTAGATGTTTTTTCTTAAAATTGCCTCCTGTTTCACAATCGTCCATTTTTCCCAAAATTAGGGTAGAGAGTCCCCTTAAGCTCATTAATATCAAACCACTCAACTCATTTCAACAAAGGTATTTTCTCCAGGACAAGATTGTCCTGACTTGAACTAGTCATTTTTCAACTCTATGACTTTGCATGGCTCATATTCGTTACTCATTTCAACACTACAACTACTAAAAGATAAGCCGGTAATAAACCCAAAGTTGTTTGTCTATGAGACTGTCCCGACTAAAGCTAGTCAATATCAAAATCGTCGACGGTTCTTGAGGTCATTTTATCCACGAAATCCAGCGCTGTTCCTTCCATTGGCACTGGCAGGAAATAATAGGTAGAGGAGAACGAAATGCCTCCAGCAATGGCGAGGCCACCCGCCGGCGAACGGAATAAATCGACATCCAGCTATGGTCCTTGGTTCGGTTTTTTTATTTTATACGCTTTGGTAATGAAAAATTGTAAAAACTAGCATAAAAAGGCATAACGTGCTTGCCCATGTATAATGAAAGCATGAACGCTGTTAACCAATGAAAACGCGTACACCATCAAATGTTTATATAATACGATTTCCAAGTAAATCATTTTCCAAGTAAATCATTTACCCAGAATAAGGCCAGCGGAAGCTGGTTCAATCTGACAATCACATGATGTTTCATAAAATATTAAAACTTGAATATAAATATGAAACGGTCACAAACCTATCAAATCGTCAAACTTTTTAATTATAGCAAAGTCATGCTTACATCAAAAATCCTGTAACAAATAATATTTTATTATTAGGGCTTAACAATAGGGTATTCATGAGAGACTTTATTGCAGTAAGATATCCAACTTTGTTCCCTACGTTCATGGGTCTTTCGTGTTGTCACAAATATAGTTGACTCTTACATTATCAAGGCCCTGAGTAAATTCCAACAGGCGACTTTCAATTTGATCGACGACACTTAAGAAATAGAATACGATTAAGTTTAAAAAACCCAACTATCTAAACAGCAACAATAAGGCAAAAGGTTTATTTAGCAGAATTGTTTTAACTCTCAATATTATTAGGGCTCTAAGACTGGGTAAATTTTGATAGGTCACATTGCGTTGAAAAGCAGAAATGACAACAAGCAAATCCAACCATTTTCAAAATGCGATAGCCGGCTTCTACAAAAAAGCGATGTGGCAACTTTTCGTGACCTTGATACACAGCTGACCACCTTTAAAAGTTTGCGCTCAATACCGACAACCGCAAATAAGATATGTGAAAAACATGAATAATTAGTTTATTGAAGTTTTAACTTATACATACTACAAATTTGTTTCGTATGGCATACGAATCTTGCATGCGCACGTTTATTCATGCACCAAGACATTCACCTGATGAGTGCGACAAGTCTGATGCTATTTTCTAAAAAGTGAGTAGAACTACTTAAATTACGACTATGGTGGCTTCCTCTACTATATAGAGTCTTATTACATTTAAGGTATAATAATATTCACAAGTAAAACATACAGAAGAGTGCAAATAAATGTTCTCAGTTCCAACTGAAACTAATCAACCTTGTTCACATAATCGTCCACAACTCTTGTACTCTTTATATCCAGGAACGCCATTGCTGTTTCTTCCAATTCGTTCAAGCAGTCATGGAGGAAATAATAGGTGGAAGAAAACGAAATGCTTCCAGCAATAAGGCTTCCTAAGAACGGAATGTATCGAGCAGTTTCTTCAACTGCGGAACTCGCAGTGTAAGCTGCCACAAGACTTGTAGTTTGTATCGCGCTTGTCATACAAAACTTGTGGACTTTATCCTGATTTTCTGGAGTCATTCTGCGGAACTCGTAAGAATTTTCCTCAGGTAGGCCGAGCTGAGATTTGTACAGATTCACTTCTTTTGTCAAAAGGATGGCATCTATTGCAAAGGAAAATCCAGGAAATGGAACTGCCCCGACTACAGCGGAAGCGGCTGCGACCATCCAAATTTGATCTGAAACAAAGAGGAGTATTGATAAAAAATATGATAATAAACACCATTCCTTACACTATCCTCCCTTTCGGTATGTCCTTCAACTAACAATACCACCAATACCTTGTTTTCAATACAACTTCGAATATAAACAACTTAGTATATCCCTAATTTACCCCTCTGTCACCACTTGGTGGAGAAAGCCCACGCAGATTAAAGGACTTTGCGACTCCATATCAACAAATTTATTTACGCATACCTCGAAGTAATTTAACCTTTTCTTTTAAAATATTCTTAGAGTGGCTTGTTAAGGACAGCGTTAAACTTTGTTTTTGACGTAGTGGCAAGACATCCAGAATGGCCTCTTGCAAACGAGCAAAATCCCACTTGGCCGTTTTACGATTACTAACGAGAAAGACCGCTACATCGCCGAAACTTGAGCGTTTCAAATTTTTCAAACAGTCTCCTCTAATGTCGTTCAACGTTGCTTCTTCATTAAATGCATTCTTGTCGCTTTCATTATCGACGTCCTGATCGATCTTGGTGCGCACAAAAAAGAACGACTTTTTCATTTCTTTAACTCTTTTGGCTAACTGCAGATCGTTATGAGTGAAGCGACCAGCGGTTAAGATTAGAAAGGTGTCGTACCTCTCCAAGCTGACTTTCTTGCTGTAGGTGTCAAGATCTGGGTAGTTTGGAGTGCCTGCAAGTGATAGTCGTTTGACTTATTAGTATGTTATTGTAATTGCGCTGTGAAAGTGGTCAATTTACGTGTCAAAGTGATAAGTGCTTTTGGATTCTTGCAACATGGACTTGTCTGAACCTTTTTAATATATTGTTGTTTGTGGTGTTACTCTGAGTGTATCCACCCCGGGCAGGCTGAAAAGTTTGCCTGACCACCGTGGGAATATTATCTCCACAATCATCACCACTACTTCTATCACCATGCATCACCACCGTTATCATCATATCACCCTATCATTATAATGAATACTGCCACGTTACGACCATAACATCATTATCTGAGTCCAGTCCTTATTCGAAAAGAGGACCACATTCCTTATTCGTCCTTATTTTATCAATGTATTGTACCAACAACTGGTACATACCTATACCAGGTAGATCCCAAAACTTTATTTTGTCATTTTTAGGATGAGAGTAGGCAGTGGCTTTTCTGGTTGTCTCTTTGACGCCTGTCACCGCAGCGCCTTCGTCGTCTACTTTAAGTCTGGTTAAATTGAAATCATAAAATAGAATTATTCTCACCGAGTGTCATAGTGACACTTCAGGGAAAAGAATCAATCTCTTAAATTTATAAAGTCAGTCAGTTATCATTGCGGGAGGGGTTAGCTTCTAGTTCTAGTATTAATTTAGCTAGTGATATTTCCAAAACCGCGGCACTCCTCTCGCCCAAAGAACGTGTAATGTTAAGTTTTCGTGTCAGGAATGCGACTACATTGTCTACATTTCTATCATCGTGAATCGACAATTTAGTCGAAATTGCGACGTTTAGTGACTGGTCTGCGGGAAATTGTTCTGAAATTAGTTATTAATAGTTTGACATTTTAGCAGTAATCGGCGTAGCTAATGTGGTCGCATTTCTGAATGTTTTGACACGAAAACACATGTTTTTTAGGGCGAGTACTGAGAAGGATCTGCGCTTTTGGTGATACCATTACAACTTTAATATTATTTTTTAGAGAAAATGATTTCTTGGATATTGCTTGGACATAGCACAATGTCGGCACTTTTTGGGTAATGTCAATTGTAAAATAAACTTACTTTCCATTCAGAACTTCCGTTGAAAAGTTCAAACATGCATGCATGTATGAGATCTATGACAGCGTTATTATAAGGTTTGATTTGCCCAGCGACCCGTTTAATTAAGTTAAATTGGCTTTTTTCTACAAACCCTATACCTCTCTAGATACTCACTGCCTGCTGATAAATACTGCCTCTCCAGATTCTTGGATAGAAACTTGCGCTTAATTAATGTACATGTTTAATAGAATATTTAAATCGCTTACCCTCGTATGGCGTTTATAAAGGTGGACTTTCCAACGCCGGAATCACCTGTTATGCCGAATTTTATTTCGACGTCTTTCCATCTTTCGAGCTTTTCTTTTAAAAATTCTTCTAGGTTAGCTATGCCATGTTGTTCAAAGTATTTTCCCACTTCTTCCAAGTCGTCCATAGTTCTACCAGATGAGTCGCCCATAGTTTTAACAGAAGAGTTGCCCATACATTTCCCAGATGAGTTGCCCATAGTTTTGGCAGACGAGTTGCCCATAGTTTTGCCAGATGAGTCGTCCATAGACGTAGTTTACCAGATGAGTTGCCCATACGTTTAACAGATGAGTCGCCCATAGTTTTGCCAGATGAGTCATCCATAGATTTGCCAGATGGGTGGCGCACAGGTTTTACCGATGAGTGCCGCGTAGGTTTACTACACGAGACGCCCATAGTTTCGAATGTTTGAAGCTTTTGGCTTTAATAACAAAACCAGCCTACTTTAAACAAGTCCAACTTGTGAATGTTTTATGAATAAACGACGCTTGCATGCATGATAGCACAAAACCGTGCTACCGCGTGAAGGTTGGGAGAACTCCAAGGCAGATCAATGTAAAGATTTATTTTATCAGGTACTCACACTGCTCGAAAGTTGTTTAACGTTCCTCGAGGTTTGTGGGGACATGAATTAAAACGTTTTTTATTTGTTTTATAGAATAATTACACTGAAAGGAATAGAGTAGTTCGAAAGGACAACACAAATATAAAACCCGTATTTCATCTGATTTCTTCTTACCTGTCGCCCTTTTTTTAGAACCTAGTAAAAAAAAACCGTGGCGAGGGTATAGCCATGGCAACTGGTCATCATGCCATGCAACCAAATAAACGTCCTCTAGCTTATACAGTAGGGGCTGTTAAGTTTATACGGAAGTCGGGCTCATGGCCTGCTGAGCAAGACAGACCAGTAAGCGGGGTAAATTTCTCTTGTGTTTATTTGAGAAAATATCATCCCGCTTGCCGGGACAATTTTGTTACATTGATATTGTTTTGACAGTTGTTAAAAATAGCTTGGGCGGCATCATTGAACTTTCATCCCGGCAACCGGGCTAGCCCGCATGTGAGTGTTTATACGGAGAAATTTTCACCCCGGTAAGCGAGATCTCGCTTACCAGGTTGTCTTGCTAAGCAGGCCAGTCCGGCTTCCGTATACAGCTATTTCACTTAAGGTTGTCCCCCGAGCAAAGCGGAAAAGTCGAATACGAATTGAATTAATTTATAAAAATGAATTAATTTATAGCGATTCCCAGCAGCCTTTCGCGCTCGTATTCGACTTTTCCGCTTTGCTCGGGGGACAACCTTAAGTGAAATAGCTGTAAACAATATAGCCATAGGTATAGCTGTAATATGCCTAGCTACGCTACTGGCAAAATGCAATTGGTTTTCCATAAGTCTTGACAATATTTCATATTTTGGCATATTGTTTTTTGTATGTTTCTTGTTTTGTAAGGAGCTGGTGGTGAAAACATGGTTATCAGCCAATCAAAAAGTATCAAATCGCGTCTATGATAAAAATAATTTAAACTTATTTAAATATTAATAATACGGTTTCTCCGTATTAAGTCGTCTTCCAAGAAAAAGGCCGATATAGCAGTTGGTTTCATAATCGCATGATGTTGTTTCATTATTTCACAATACAAAAGGTATAGACCAGAAAGCTACGGGTTGAGAGGAATTCGACTACCTGAAAAATAGAAGTAAAACGCGACGTTTCGAGCGGAAGGCCCTTCGTCGAGAAGTTAATAGCTTATATATATTCAATCAGTGGTTTCAACCAATTAAAAGAAATAACCACAGTTGTTTAAGACATAGCCAGACGGGCAAGGGAAAGCCAAGCTTACATTCTGCGATCAATATACAATATAGCAATTATAGCAGTTCAAGCAGCCGACAACAATGCGGATATGAATCTTTTTATAGGTTCAATTAAGAGAACTCTCTGTACTATTATAGCCTATAAAGAATTGCCTGCAGTAAAAATTGCCAACAACCTCGTTCTCTGGCTCTTTCATCCTGCAAATATAGTTCGCTTTTAAGACTTAACATTAGCCGCGCATTATAAACAGTAAATTCCGAAAGGCGATATTGAATTTGAATTTTAATGCCGACATAATAAGAAATTGAATGGCGATATATTTTGAAACATACCGACTATCTAAACAGGAACAATGGGACAAAAAGTTTAACTAACCGGCTTTAATTCCTGGAAGTATTAACATAATGTATTTTGGTTCCATACATTGTTTTTAAAGGGTGCCCCCCCCCCCCCTCTCCCCACATGCACACACCGCACGCTACGTTTGCATCTCTTTCCTTACTGACACTAATCACTTTCCTCGCTTCAGGGTTTCGAAGCAGCCTCGTACCCAGGCTCTTTCGTAATTAATAGCGTTCTGAGCTCTGGGTGAGCTTTTAGGCGCGCGGGGAATCTTGGGGAGGTTGCAGCACCTAGAGCTCAGAACGCTATTAATTACGAAAGAGCCTGGGTACGAGGCTGGTTTCGAAGGGTGTTCCTCTCCCCGCCCACACATACACACACCCGGAATTTCAATGAACTAAACTGCAATGACGGCAAAAAATCAAATGCGAAACTATAGCCCAACGCGAAACTGATTCGAGTATATGATCTTCGGTTTATCCCAACTGTTAAAACTTTGCCAAAACTGCCCTGCAAATTGTAGTCATTTTCACTACTCTGTAAGACAATAGTTCAACAACGCAACGAATAATAATTAAAGGCCTTTTATTTCATCAGACTAACCAAACTGGCTCTATAGTAATTTTCATCACTCAAGCAGCATTTTAATTTAATTGAAACCCCAAGAAGTTGACGACAACTTTCTTTTACTCCGAACTGAAACTAGTCAATATCAAAATCGTCGACGGTCATTACTCATTTCAACACTACAGAACAACTACTAGAAAACAAAGTCAAGGAGCAATTATAAACCGAAAGGTTTTAATCTTTTATGACAACAAGACTGCCCTGACTTGAACTAGTCATTATTCTCAACTGCAGTATGGCTTTGTATGTCACATATTCGTTACTCATTTCGAAACTAGCTATACAACTAGTCAACTACTAAAAAACAATGAGTAATAATAAACCCAAAGGTTGTTTCTTTATGACAAGACTGTCCTGACTTGAACTAGTCGTTACTCTTGACTGTATGCAGGCTTTTTATGGCTCATATTGCGGCGTCACTCATTTCAACACTACAACTACTATAAAACAAGGAGTAATAAACCCAACGGTTCTTTGTCTATGATAAGACTATCCCGATTAAAACCAAAATATCAAAACTGTGGACGGTTCTTGAATCTCAGTCATTTCATCTACGAAATCCAGCGCTGTTTCTTTCAATTCTTTCAGACATTGATGCAGGAAATAATAAGTGGAGGAGAACGAAATGCCTCCAGTAATAGCGAGGCCGACGAACGGAATAAAACGAGCAAATTCTTCAACTGCCGACCCAGCAGTGTATACGTTGCAAGAAACGACAGCGAACTTTCTCCTGCTTTTCAGGCATTATTTTTTTGAATTTGTACGAGTTTTCATCAGGAAGGCCAAGTTGGGATTAATAGAAGAAACTCACTTCGTTTGTCAGAAGAACGAGATCAACGGCAACATTCAACCCAGGCATGCAGAGGAAATGCCGCAGCGGCAGTTAAAATGCTATTCCGTCAAATATTTTTTAACAATACGATTTCCAAGTATAAGTCATTTTCCAAGTAAATCATTTACCCAGAATAAGGCCAGCGTCAGCTCGTTTCACAATCTGACAATCACATGATGTTTCATAAAATATTAAAACTCGCAATAAATTAAATATGAAACGGTCACAAACAATATCAAATCGTCAAACTTTTAATTATAGCAAAGTCATGCTTACATCAAATATCCTGTAACAAGTAATATTATATTATTAGGGCTTAACAATGGGGTATTCATGAGAGACTTCATTGCAGTAAGATATCCAACTTTGTTCCCTTCATGGGTCTTTCGTGTAAATATGTATAAACTATAGTTTACTCTTCCACAATTAGTGCGCGGAGTAAATTCCGACAGCCGACTTTCAATTTGATTGAGGACATGCATGCATGCATGCATGCACTTAAGAAATAGAACACAATTAAATTTAGAAAACACCAACTGTATCTAAACAGCAACAATAAGGCAAAAAGTTTACCTAGCAGAATTGTTTTAACCGTCAATATTATTAGGGCTCTAAGACTTGGTAAATTTTGATAGGTGACATTGCGTTGAAAAGCAGACATGACAAGCAAAACCAACCTTTAATTTTCAAAATGCGATAGCGACAAAAAAGGTTAAACATTAGAAAAAAGCGATGTGGCAACTTTTCGTGACTCTGGCACACCGATCACCTACAAAAGCGCGCGCTTAACACGAACAACAGCAACTAAGATAGATGAAAAACATGAATTACTTTATTTAAGTTGAAACTTATACATACTGCAAATTTGTTTCGTATGACAAACGAATCTTGCGCACGTTTATCCCCAAGACGTTGAGTGAGTGCGACAAGTCTGACGCTGTTTTCTAGAAAGTGACTAGAACTCCTTAAATTACGACTATGGTGGCCTCTACTATATAGAGAGTCTTATTAAATTTATGGTCTTACTTTTTTGTTAATATTCACAAGTAAAATATACAGAAGAGTGAAAGTAAATGTTCTCAATTCCAACTGAAACTAGTCAACCTGGTTCACATAATTGTCCACAACTCTTGTACTTGTTGCATCCAGGAACACCATTGCTGTTTCTTCCAATTCCTTCAAGCATTCATGGAGGAAATAATAGGTAGAAGAAAACGAAATGCCTCCTGCAATAAGGCTTCCTACGATCGGAATGTATCGAGTAGCTTCTTCAACTGCGGAACTTGCTGCATAAGCTGCCAGAAGATTTGCCATTTGAAGCGCACTTGTCACACAAAATTTGCGGACTTTTTCCTGGTTTTGTGGAGTCATTCTCTTGAACTCGTATGAATTTTCCTCGGGTAAGCCGAGCTGAGATTTGTAGAAATTCATTTCTTTTGTTAAAAGGGCGAGATCTAACGCAATGGATACTCCAGGCAGTGGAACGACGGCGCCAACAGCGGAAGTAGATGCGACTATCCAAATTCGACCTGAAACGAATTAGAGTATTGGTAAAAATGTAAAATACACTCTTTCCGTTCACTATCCTTCCTTTCAATATGATTAACATATTAACAACAGAGAGGGATTCAGTCACAGATTTGTTCCTTTCTCTCGATACAATTTCGAGTGAAAACAACTTGTTATTCTCTAATGTGTACTATTATCACCACTTAATCAAGAAAGAAGAGACAGGCAGAGTAAAGTCTGTAAAGGCCCTACGACTCAATATCAACAAATTTTTATTTACGCCAAATTATTTTATACTTTCTAACTACCTCGAAGTATTTCAACCTTTCGTTTCAAAATATCCTTAGAGTGGCTTGTTAACAAGTCTAAGGACAGTGTTAAACTTTCCTTTTGACGAAGCGGCAAGACATCCAGAATGGCCTGTGTGAGACGATCAAAATCCCACTTGTCGGAATCATGATTGCTAATGAGAAATAACACTTCATCGTAGGCTCCCACGTCTTCTAAATTATCCAAACAATCTTTTCTAATGACGCTCAACGTTGTTTCTTCATTAAATGCTTTCTTTCGACTTTCGTTTATGACGTCCTGATCGATCTTGGTGCGTACAAAAAAGAACGACTTTTTCATGGATTTCACTTTTTGGGCTAATAGGAGATCGTTTTCGGTGAAGCGGCCAGCAGTTAAGATCAGGAAGGTGTCGTATTTCTCCAAGCCGACTTTGTCACTGTAGGTGTCAGTGGGGTAGTTTGGAGTACCTGCAATTATTAGTTCGTTGAGTTGTTATTGAATTCTTGTGATAGTGGTGTCAAGTGGTTGTTAGTACACGTGCCTTACACCTTCCATTCCTGTAATTTAGAGTTGTTTGATTATAATTTCCTCGTGGTAGCAATCACTGTGAACACTACTGCTACCATCTTGAAAACTGCAGACATTAGAAAACCGTCACCATAACACCACCACCATCCTCGTTACAACCATAATCACGTTACCACAATTAGCACCATCACCATTCTTATCGCCGCCACCATGATCACGGCCATTATCATCACCGCCATCCTCATCCCACCTTTACCATTCTCACTGGAAAACATAGTGAAATTCATATACTATGGAATTTGCGATTGCATCACTAAATCCATAGCATATCTATACTATTTCCATAATATATCCATAGTATGAAAATTGCATTTAGTATAAAAATTGGATTTTTATACTATTTCCAACTAAGATCCATACTATTTTCGAAAATAATTTCTAGTGTCTCGACATCATTGATCATAAGCTTTGTATCATCATTCCAGTCATCAGCGTTACTATCTCAACAATCATCACCATAACTACCATCATAGCCATCACCACCATCATAGCCCAGCCATTTCAATGAATACTGCAACTCTGTAATTAACTACAACCACCATAATCTCCATCATTAGCATTACTCTCACGATAAGCATTACGACCACAGCCACCACAATAAAGTACTGCACTGCAAAAAATGAAAAGCTTATTTTAAGAAAAAAAAATTTGTTTTGAGCAAAAATTTCTTAATTTAAGCAAAATTATCTTGTCCCATACATAGGAAAATTTTTCCATATAAGATTTTCTTGATCGAGAAAAATTTTCTTGATTTGAGAAATTTAATCTTACCAAGAAAATTGATTTAAGATAATTTTTCTTTTTGTCCCATACATAGGAAAATATTTCTTGGCTAGAAAATTATTCTTGATAAAAGAAAAATAATCTTACAAAAATGGAACGAATCTTACTAAAAATCTTAGCAAGATTAGTATTAATCTTACCAAGATAAATATAAATCTTATTAAGATTTTTGAAACAAGAAAACTTATATATACACTTGCTTGAACTTAAAAGATAATTTTTCTCAAACCTAAGATTATTTTT
>CACRXK020016565.1:0-11270 GCA_902702795.2 Paramuricea clavata | reverse complement strand
ACCGACCGGAGTTTTTATCGAAGCACGTATTGAGGGACGTGAGCAAAAATGTTTGGTAGATACAGGAGCCTCTGTATCTTTAGTAAGTCGTCAATTGGTCCCTGGTCCTTTGACACCATGTTCTCTGAAAGCACGAGGAATCGGCGGTGAAGAACTTCAAGTTCTTGGTCAAGCAAAACTACAGTTCCAGTTAGGCAAGGACACAGTTGCGGTTGGCATGACTAATACTTGTATTTTGGGTGCTGACTTTCTAAAAGCGAGCAAAATGCTGGTCGATGTAGGAAATTCGAAGTTGTCCTGGCCGGGTGGTAACGTGCCACTAGTTGTGGAGCTTACAACCCCATCAGTCAATAAGTTGAGTGTCTTATTGGAGAATTATGCGGATGTGTTTGTCAACGGTCCGAATGATCCGTTGGGTTGTACTCGAGACACGGAACATTTGATTGACGCGGGAAACAGTCGACCAATCAAGCAACGCCCCTACCGAATCCCTGTACACCTCCAAACCGTTGTTAATCAACAAGTTGCTGATATGCTAGAGCGAGGTCTCATTAGATCAAGCACTAGTCCCTGGTCATCACAAATTGTGTTAGCGCCAAAAAAGGATGGAAATTATCGGTTTTGTGTAGATTTTCGTCGGGTAAATTCGGCGACGAAGAAGGACGCGCAACCAATGCCACGAATCGATGACATTCTCGATCAGTTGGGCGGAGCAAGATGCTTTAGTGCACTTGATCTTGCATCTGGCTATTGGCAGGTTCCGTTACGAGAGGAAGACAGGGAGAAAACAGCGTTCTCGGTTGGGATGAACCATTACGAGTTTACAGTCATGCCTTTTGGTCTGACCAACGCTCCTGCCACTTTCCAACGTATGATGAGCACCATCCTTAAGGGAGTGAAAGGATGTCTAGTTTTCTTGGATGACATCATCATATTTGCTGATACGTGGGAGGAACACCATCTTATTCTCGAGGAAGTCCTTGGACGTATTCGGGAAGCTGATCTGAAACTGAAAAGGGAGAAGTGCCAGTTTGGGAAATTATCGGTATAGTTTCTAGGTCATGTCGTGTCTGCTCAAGGTACGGAGCCTGATCCTGAGAAGGTGAAAGCAGTGCAAGATTTTCCAACCCCAACCTCAGCAAGTGAAGTTCGGTGCTTCTTAGGCATGGCGTCTTACTACCGGCGCTTTGTCAACAATTTTGCAAGTATCGCCGCCCCTCTTCATGACCTCACAAAAGGTCAACCGGAATTCTGCTGGTCACCTCAGGCTGACAAGGCTTTCACCACTTTGAAGCATCACCTTTGCTCTTCACCAGTCCTCGCCTTGCCAAATGTTTCCATACCTTTTACCATCTACACGGACGCCAGCGATGTGGGCCTGGGCGCGGTATGAGCCCAGCGCATTGGCAGTCGAGAACATGTTATTGCCTATGCCAGTCGCGCTTTAACACCCGCAGAAAAAAAACTATTCCACTACTGAGAAGGAATGCTTAGCAATTGTTTGGTCGGTTAATTATTGGCGGACTTATTTACTTGGGAAAACATTCGATGTCGTGACGGATCACCAATGTCTCACATGGCTTCAGGGACTCAAGGAACCGAAAGGTCGATTGGCGAGGTGGATCCTGTCCTTACAGGAATACCAGTTCCAAATAAAGCATCGCCCAGGAAGACAAAATGGGAATGCGGACGCTCTCTCTCGTTTTCCAGCAAAGATTGATCCACCCAAGCCAGTGATGAATGATGACGACCAACTTGCTGCAGGAATCGGGGCAACGGAAATATTGCCACAATGGTCCTTGGACGAGCTTCGAGAAGCCCAGGGCGCGTGATCCACCATCTTGCTACAACGAAAGAGCAACCCGAAGCTAGTGGAGACTGGACAACAAATGGAGAACTTCGACGCTATCGGCAAATTTGGCCCCAGCTGAAAATTGTAAACGGAATGTTGCACCGCCAAGTAGAATCAGGTTGCAAAGATGAACGGTTGGTTTTAGTTGTCCCCAGAAAAATGAGAGGCAATGTTCTGGACTTGTCTCACAACAATCTATGTTCGGGACACATGGGTGTTACTCGCTGTGTGGAATGTTTACAACGCCAGTATTATTGGCCTGGGATGTCATCCGAAGTACAGCTCTGGATAGCAGAGTGTGAGCTGTGTACTCGCCGGAAACCTCCAGTTTCTACCCAAAGAGCCCCAATGCAAAGTATCCCCGTTGCAAAACCAATGGAACTGTGGGCCATGGATATCATGGGTCCACTACCAGTGACTGCTCGAGGCAACCAATATGTACTTGTGATGTGGGTTGAGGCTGTACCGATGGCTAACCAGTGCGCAGATACTGTAGCTAGAGCGCTTGTTGATCAAGTGATTACTCGCCACGGAATCCCAGACAGGATCTTGACTGACCAGGGGAGAAATTTCGAGTCTGACCTGATGAAGAAAGTAATGCAGCTCCTTGGTGTAAAGAAATTGCGGACCTCGCCGTACCATCCCCAAACCGATGGACAAGGAGAGCGATTTAATCGCACCTTAAAGGGGATCCTGACATCATATGTTAACGACGACCACAACGATTGGGACATTCATCTACAACTAGCGTTGTTCGCCTATCGGACGAGCATACACAGATCATCGGGCGTTTCACCTTTCAAAGCTGTCTATGGTCGTGAAGCTGTCTCTCCATTAACACTGATTGATGGAGAAAATATGTCAACCAGAGGCTTATCAGGAAACTATTGTGACGAGCTCGAGCAGACCTTACGTAAGGTGCACAAACATGTTGCGAATAACATCAGCCTAGCCCAGAAGAGACAAAAGGAAGACTATGACAAAGCGACTAAAGTCGAGAGCACACAGCTTAAGCCGGGAGATCGGGTGTGGCTAAATAGTAAAGCGATTCCGAAGGGGAAAAGTCGTAAGTTTCACCAAGAGTGGACAGGACCGTACGAGGTACTTTGCCAACTGGGTCGCGTCAATTACCACATCAAGCCGGAAGGGGGAAAAGCAAAGACGAAAGTGGTACATCAGAACCGTTTGAAGAGGTTAGAGAGTCGTTCGAATTCAGAACTACCCAAGATCAATGAGCTCAATGAGCCGGTGATAACTCATCATGAGGAAGAACAGTTAACTGTACCGCAAGAGACACCAACTACTGTTAGAGGGCTGCGCCGTTCGACTCGTGTACGTCGACAGCCGGATCGGTATCAAGACTTTACTTTAGAAGATGTCGAGATCGAGGACGCTCTCTTTTAAAGGAGGGAGTAGTGTAGTATATAGACCTCTAACCTTTCGTGATGATTGTTAAGTTTGTTGACAAGTTATGGTAACACTACACGGTAACATTATATCTTAGTAATAGACATGTAGACATACAGAAGTCGTGCTTTGTCTGGGTTTTGTAGTCAACGTGTAAACATATGAGAGAGACTTTATAAATAATTACTGAAACGTGTTTGGTGTTTTCATTGATATTACACTCACAAATACAAACGTTATCCATAAATGCACATGGTCTCTGAGGGAGATAGGCACTCAGGAGGTCTGGAACTGGTAATTATGCGCGTGCGTACAAGTGTATGGGCTAATAAAGAAAGATGTACCACAAGCATGGCATGAGCCGACTACTACGTACATGAATACGGAGGTTGTTACTATGAAAACTAAATCAAGCAGTCGAGGAATCGATGGCATTTGAATCGATTGCATTTTTGCTTAATCGTTGCACCCTGAGCCGGCGATGCGCTAACGCAAACTCCATTTCTCGACGACGAAAACAGAAAACAGAAAATTAGGGATTTAAGACACTTGACCTTTCAGGTCAGTGTAAAGAGTTTAGTTCCTTATCTAATGCACTTATCATTGACTTCCCCGGGGGTCGACCCCCGAGACACCCCAGGGCGGACCCCTGGGAACAGGAGGGGATTTGTTTTGTAAAAAAATAGTTTCCCTCGGGGAAGGGAAATTGTTTGGGTTTCGTAACAGGCACAGTTAACCCCCGGGATAAACCCGCAGGATTTTGTTTCACATATGGTCAGCGGTATCTAAGAATTGATAAGTTCGAATAGTATAGACTTCATCTTACCCTAATTATATAATTCAGCGCATTCGCAATAAAATTCTTTCAAGCGTGCATGCTGTTTTGGACGGTTATATATATTTAAAAATTGTTTACTTTTTTGCTGTATTTTGTATCCAGTTCACCAGTTATATACGGTGATATATTGTTTCTGTTAGGGACGTTGTTTTTTTTTTTGCCCCAAAGTGGCAGTATGAAAGTGCATTAACATTCATTCCTATTACTACAATATTACTTCGAAGACATCGAATTTTTCCAATAAATAACTCAACTATCATGTTAGTATATCATATACTGTACTGTATACTTGTAAGTAAACGACATGTATTAATACGTTCAAATTTCGCATTTAGCAATTCTTTAATTAATAGCTCATAACTAACAGAAATGTATTCACTAACCTTCAATTTACAACCAGCGGCCGTGGTTTGTAATTTGAATCGTTCGTTTAAGAAAAATAGTCGATTTATTCAGCCAAATAGCCATTCTACAATACAAATCTCTAACAAATTGACTGGCTTTTACTGGCTGCGAGTAATTAGAGCGGGCAATTTCCGGTATGCGCGAAGCGACATCATAGAAATAATAGACATAGAATGCGTACTCCTTTCTCTTCTCAGTAAAAATTTTGTCTCCACAAAATGGCGGATTTATAAGAGCATTTCGGATTTATAAGGGCATTTTGACTCCTGCGGCAAGGAAATTCGCGCGGTTGCAGGGAGTGCGAATTGGTTTTTTTCAACAAAGTTTGCAAAAACAATTATATCGAGATTTGAAGTGGAAAAAAAGCTTTTTTAAAGGAAAAAACCCATTCCCGTGGGTTTTTTTACGAAAAGCAATAGTTCTGAACAGAATATATACAGAAATCGTCGTTTGAAAATACATTTTCAACGTTGTTGTGCAAGCCAAACCAAAACACGAAAGATCAAGACAAACTCAAACTCAAATTATACTATAAAGGTATGTTCTAAAAATATTTCAGCTGTTTTATAATATAAATGGAGTTTAGTAATCTTTGTTTGAGCTTGAGACAACGCTTTTGAAACCATAGTTTTCAACGATTATTCAGGCGATTTACAGTTTATCGACACTAAATATTTTTGTTTCAAAAACATTAAAACACTTCTTTACATTGAAGAAAAACGAAACCCGACGAAGAATGAACTATCATTTCGTAATTTAATAAAATATTAGCAAAACAGTTTATACGTTCAGAGCATGCAAAAATGTTTTATGAGTAATTTATATTTTAACACGCGAAACTACTTTGTTTTTACAAGGTTGCATGATTTTCACCGTTTTTGTCAGTAACTGCACAGTCAGTTGCTTCGAGCCTTTAAAGAACTTAATATTTCAAAACATATCCCCAAACTACAAATTAGACAGCAAGACAAAACTTTTTGCCGATGAGAACTTAGTTTTAGCTTTGTTTATACTTTGTAGTTTGCACTCCTATGCTCAAATTCAACATGGCGGATTTATAAGAGCATTTTTGTTTTCAATTTGGATACCGGTCACGTGACCAAGCACGCATTGCAGGTCTAATATTTCTATGGGGGACATGCGCGGCTTCAAAAACGTCAAAGCTTCCGACTCAAGACGCCCTTCTATTCATTTCTTATTCTATGCTGCAGGCTCGTAGCTCACCTGCGTTACACTTCATGTAACACATAGTATATTCGTATAAAAACATGGTCGCCATTTCGTATTTTTTCTACAACCTTTTGTCGATCGACTTCAGATCAATATTTATTCGTTTACACTAAAGAAAGTTATGCCAACGAAAACAGCTAGAGTTTCAGCAGAATGCGCAATTGCGAATATTATGCGATTTATGGAACATTATGACAACAATGACAGTGTCACTGACAGTGATGTAGGTGAAATCAGTGATGCTGAAAATTATTTGGATTATTTATACGGGGAGACTGGTAAGTTTCAGTTGTATGTCTTTTCATACGGTACAGAAATGCCAGCTTGGAAAGAAAAATAGTGGTGTTTATGGACATCTGAGATATGCCATAACATAAAAGTATGTCTTTTGAATGTAAAAGGCCCAAAAAATATCACATCCAAAATATTTTTTATCTCTTTACAAAACATAACCAAAATGAGTAAAATATTACCAATATTCGCCATTTTTTTATAGGCGGTCGTGTCCAATGGGGCCAAAAACAACATTTTGGAAGCAAATTTAACTTTTTTGTTATTTTTAGGATAATTTAAAGAAAGATAAAACTTACTAAAAATAAAACTTGTAGGATAATGGCAGTTAATCGACAGAATTTCTGAGGGGTATGCCTTATCAGCGCACCCCCGGTCATATCAACATGAAAAAACCCCGGTACAAACAGGGTTAACGAGCGCAAACTAATGATTACTAGCATTTTAGGGGAATTTTTGCGGTTTAATACTTTGCTAATGTTTGTCCCCCGACAAATATTCCTGAATTTTCTTCCAACAAACCGAATGAGAATTTTGACGCGATTCTCGCAGTATATTCTACTCAAGTTGTTCTAATGCTTGTGGGACGTAAATATTGTGCTTGTACGCATGTGCAGTGAGAATTCTGTATTATCAACATACCTGACTTATAGGAGTTTGCAAAGATTCCGAGGGAATTCTGCAGGGGTTCTCTTGGGTTCCTTGGTTCTCGCACAAAATGTTTAAAAAACCCCAGTAGTTTCTTTCTAGAACCTGCTGATTAACGGCATTAAACGATATTAGAAATAGAGTATAAAAGGTGTATTTGAATTCATCGTATTGCAAGGTTTTATTAGATTATCTTAGAGTGTCCACTACTTTAACTCCATCATTGGTTTTCCCAGGAGATATACTCACCATATTTAGGACTATTAATCAGGGACTAATAAAAATCCAGACATATATATGAAAAATTTTAAACAGAACTAAGCAGTTGCTAAGCCAAAGTTAATATGGTTGACACCGCCGTTGTTATGGTCGATATTTGCATATTACAGAGTCATTGCAAAGTAATTAACCCGCCCACTCCATGCGGATACAATTTTTATTTCACCTAGCGAGCTTGAGACAGAAAAAATACAAACAAACACAGAGTTATTACAGTAACTGTGCGAGATATACAGAAATTTTATCTTGTTGGCATCGAAAATGTGTGCTGTCAAAGTCACAGGCCAAAGTTACAAGCCAAAGATTGAATCATTGAATCATAAGATTGAATCATCGAATCCTAAGATTGAATCATCGAATCCTAAGATTGAATCATTAAATTCTAAGATTAAATCATTAGCGAGTGTGTTCACCCTGGGAAAGCTAAAAGGTTGGCTTGGCTGTGGTGGAAAGGATAGTAGGGACAAGCAAAACTTTTTAGCTTTCCAGGGGTGAACACACTCGCCAATGATTCAATCTTAGGATTCAATGATTTAATCTTAGGATTCGATGATTCAATCTTAGGATTTGATGATT
Organism: Paramuricea clavata; assembly: GCA_902702795.2. Lineage (NCBI taxonomy): Eukaryota > Metazoa > Cnidaria > Anthozoa > Malacalcyonacea > Plexauridae > Paramuricea > Paramuricea clavata. The sequence continues at coordinate 3,744 of CACRXK020016565.1, read as the reverse complement.
CAATCTTATGAGTCAATTATTTAATCTTATGATTCAATTATTCAATAATCTTATGATTCAATGATTTAATCTTATGATTCAATTATTCAGTTTTAAGATATAATGATTCAATCTTAGGATTCAATGTTTCAATCTTATGATTCAATGATTGAAAAGATAAGGAAGATAAAAAGATAAATATAAGGATAAGAAGAAGATAAGGAAGTTAGAGATAAAGATAAAGAAGAGAAGAGAAGAGAGAGAAGAGAAGAAGAGAAGAAGAGAAGAAGAGAAGAAGAGAAGAAGAGAAGAAGAGATAAATATAAAGATAAGGATAAGCAAGAAAAATATAAGCAAGATAAAGATAAGCAAGATAAAGATAAGGAAGATAAAGATAAGGAAGATAAAGAAAAGGAAGATAAAGATAAGCAAGATAAAGATAAGGAAGATAAAGATAAGGAAGTTAAGAAGATAAAGATAAGGATAAGGATAAGGATAAGCAAGCTAAAGATAAGGGAGAAGAAGATAAGGATGAGGATGAATCTATCCAGTGTTCTTCCTCGGAGCCAGCTCCATAGGCTCGGAGCTGAGCTCCGTTTGGCTCGGAGCCAGCACCATAGGTTGGGAGCCATTGTTGTGGCAATTTTTGCCCGCAAAGCCACGTGCCTGCTTTAAGGTCTACGCCGGCGAAATAAATAATCCCTATCTATCAATAATAAACACTTGTAATCAATTAACGACTGTTAATGACTTTCGCGGTATACGTTTTAGATATCCACAAAAGACAAAATTTTGACATATCTCGCAAAACCCACAATGTATACTAAATTCTTGTGCAAATTTATACCTGTAAACCACGCGCCTGATTTTAAGGTCTACGCCCGCGTAATAAATAATCCTTATCAAGAAAAATCATAAGCGTGTCGTATCTTTATATGTGATAAAAAATCATGTTAATTTACATAAACTTTAGCATTGATATTCTCGGTTTAGACAAAGTTTATTATAAAAATTACTTCGCTAATGTACTCATCAGAAGATGTGTTGTTTTTTAAGCCATTTATCGCTTCCTTTCCTTAACACTATGTCAGCCATATATCCTGCAACGATTAGCTCTGTTTTCTGTGCGCGAACATTGCGCAATTGACCAAGTCAGACAGCAACTGGAATAATTATGGCAATGTGCGTCTTGCGCAACGCACATGCCGATTTATTAATTTTTTAAAACAATGAGATAATTATTAACATAACAAATTATAAACCGAAGTTAATTATTAAAAGTTCGCACAGAAAAGGTGGGGTAATAAATACGCCCACCATTTAGAAATTAATTTAATAACTAAACTAACTTACATATGTAATAATATTGCGTCAAGTAACGGGGAGGAGGGTGGGATATCAATTGACTTCAGCCAGAGAGTTGACCTTGCGCGACCAGATTGAAGAGTAGAATGAACTGATGCACATATTGCTGTAGATTATATCACCACTCCTATCCGCTTCCTGCGCATTACATTCATGTGACTACAAATTATCGGGGCTAATACCCCCGTGTCCCATTACAATAGCTCCCTATCTCTAAAACTAGATGCAGGAAGCAATAAAATCTTTATTGGTATGCCAATAATTCCTTTATCGCTTCCTTTCCTTAACACTATGTCAGCCATATATCCTGCAACGATTAGCTCTGTTTTCTGTGCGCGAACATTGCGCAATTGACCAAGTCAGACAGCAACTGGAATAATTATGGCAATGTGCGTCTTGCGCAACGCACATGCCGATTTATTAATTTTTTAAAACAATGAGATAATTATTAACATAACAAATTATAAACCGAAGTTAATTATTAAAAGTTCGCACAGAAAAGGTGGGGTAATAAATACGCCACGAGTCTCCTTGGGTAAAGGAGGCATACCCCATCCAATCGTTACAAGGTATCAGCAGACATAGTGAGGTTAAAACCTATAAAAACAACTCCAAAGCGAAATCAGTGCGTGGATTATTACTGTCATTATTAAGCAAAAACATGATAAGCGACCGCCGACAGTTTGTGCCCATGCGTTAAACTGCCAGGGGACCGCCAACCTGCTAAAGCGAACGGTTGTGTAGAAGCCTTGCCCATGCGTTAGCCTCACAGAGAACGTAAAACAGTGATTAAATGACACGTACATTTCTAGTATCTTAACACGCACATTCCTATATTATATCAAGTCTTGCCCTTGCGTCGACTTGACAAAGTGTACTAATTACTAAACGGGTTTATCAACAAGCAGCCACAATCAATCCCTACAAAAAGCCCGACCTGTATAGTCGGAGTGTCTGATTTAAGTCACAAACTAGGAGCACGAATATACTTGCGGAAAGCGTCGGATTTCCAACGGCCCATTAGTCGTATTTGGGCATCGGAAAAACCGCATTCGGCAGCAAATGTAGCCGCGCCGATGCGAAAACTATGTCCTTTGTACCTGTTTGCATCGAGACCGCACGTGCGAAATATAATAGCTAAATGGTCTGTGAACATTTTGCGTGAAATTGCATGCCCGTCACGAGTTTGAAAAAGAGGGCCATCAGCTAAACCACGATGTGCAAAATAGTAAGCTCTGCACTGGGCATACGTCTGAACGTCGTTGAAGAGTGAGCGAGACGTTAGCTTGGTTATAAGAATGCTTAAAATTCAAAAATGTTATTTTTAAACCGCTGACGTTGCCCGCATTATCCACGAGTTGAACGACCTGCCTCAATTGCAGTACGTCTGGTGACCGTGGACAACAAGTGATTTCGCCAACTCGCAAAAAGGCAAAAAATGCGGTCGTGCACATAGCTTTGAACAAGTACCCCCGATACTCACTCGAACATATAGTTGGAGTTTGCTGTAATACGGTGCGAAGGATAGGGAGAGTTATGGGCAAGCGTGTATCAATGCATGACCCAAGCTTACCATAGCCTTTCAACATTTCGACAATCCAAAACACTTTAGTTGGGTCATTCACCCCTGCAAGACGATGACAATATCCCAGTGCAGAAACGTACGTGTTGGCCGTCGAGGCCGCATAATTGCGTTGAAACATGTACGAAATAAATAGGCTTAAGTTGGCGGGCGATATAGGCAATGAGACTAAAGCTGAGTAAAAAACTGCACTTGAAAATTGGCTATATAGTTTCCAGGCCCGGCGATAAGTAGGGACTGACGATGGCTGCAAACTAGATTGAAGTAATTTAGTTGTTAGAGCGGCCAGTTGTACGGGAGTAGTTGGGCTGGTATGACCGTTGGTGACGATTGTACACCCACCGGAGCTAGCTGTTTGAACTTCGAAACCTGCAATCGAGATAAAGCGTCAGCTAAAACATTTTTGACACCCGGTACATGGCGAGCGCGGAATAAAATGTTAAATTTCAAACAAGCCAGCACCAGTCGGCGAACAAATATCATAACATATCATAACAGTCACATCGCGTGAAGTGGCTTTATTTATAATATCGACCAACGCCGCATTATCCGTAAAAAAGGTGATACGCTGGTTTCGCATCTTATCTCCCCATACGAGTACGCTGAGTACAATTGGGTAAAATTCCAAAATCGCGATGTTTAATTGCCTCCAATTGGGGGGCCACGCACCGAAAAACCACTCATCACCGAATACAGCACCGTAGCCCAAACTACCGGCAGCATCGGTATATAGGTTTAAACTGAAGGAATCATTCCAAACATCACTGAGAAAAAACGATCGGCCATTAAATTCGTCCAAAAAGGACTGCCAGATGACC
>CACRXK020016563.1:656-11271 GCA_902702795.2 Paramuricea clavata | reverse complement strand
AGAGAACATTTCTCCATGACAAGTAAAGCCATTTTCTTGGGCAACTTTTACAAGGTCTTCAATTTCTTTGGTGGATTTTGATGGAGAGATTTTCAGAATATCTGCAGCAAGTTTTAGAGCAACTAATCCACAACTAAAACAATGAGTGGGGACATTTTACTTGGGAAAAGGTAAATAATTACTATCTTTGTGATGAAGGGCCTTTGCTTCAAATTTTTCACCCCGACATTAACAATCCATGTGATTGAGCTAAATATACAGATAATATTGAAATAGAGGTCCAAAGTGGGAGGTGTCAACATCCTTTTACATTTGCCAATGGTTTGATCACTGATCTGGGTTTGATATAATTAGCAAAATAGATAATTGAATTAATTTGATAATTGGGGGCAATTTCCATATCAAAAACTTCACTGTGAATGCAGTGATTTTTAGTCCCAAACTAATCCTTGTAATCCTAATCCCAAATCAATCCTGATTCTTGTGACGTCATTTTGGAATATTTTAATATATAGAACTTTAGCAATAAATCCATAATTGATACAAATATTGACATATTAATATGCATTTCATACACCACATGACATACGTTGGTCCATCTTGAAGGAACGCTTGAACATCGTTGTTATGATAAAACCATGATAAATTACAACCATCAGTCTCATAGCGATGCAGAAAGTTTTGACATACATTTAAAGCACATTCTTTCATGATTTTATCATCTCCGTTGCCAATTAAACTAGCTGCAGACTTCATAAGGTTTTTACCATGGCTCAAAGATATTTCATTTCGCAGTGTCGGCGGTGGAGGGGCTGTAGGAACAGCAGGAATATTATGAATTTCTTTTTTATCAATTTTGACCTCCATGTTTTCGATGTGTTAGAGGCTTGGGAACGAGTTTCTAAAATGTTATCGTTTCCAGGCTACTATTTTTTCGGTCTTATATGGGCGTAGGCCTGTTACCTAGCAACAACAATAGCGTGAAGCGACCTCCTTCGAGTGGGTTTCACTAAGTGTGACAGTGCAGCACATGCTGGTCAACTCCAAAAAAAGACAGTTATAATTATCAAAATGACAAAATTGTTCTCTATATGTATTGACCTTGTGTTGTGTGACCTTGGCGAGGCAATAATACCTATCAGTGCTGAAATAGGTACCTAAATGAATTCCTTTTAGGGTGAGGTATTAATTAGGACGAAAGTCCTGTTCCTCCTGTGCGTTTTCTTGGCGCTTTCTCGTTCTCATTAGGCGATACATTTGAAATGGACCACAATGTGTAGATAAAGTACTTTACTGTACCCCAACTACTGACCGTCCCTATTCAAAAACAATAGTTTGCAAAATATTCAATTTATTTTAATCTAAATAATTCTTTTCATTTATAATTTCATAAATTTCTTTCTATAGGCTACCAATGACAAGTGCATCAACGATACTGTCTTTTGCTAACATACTTCGTGTTTCAGTCTTTGGTGGTAAAACTAGAAGTGCATTGGCTGTACGCATGCTCAACAATCGGCTGCTACATTGACTGCCAGTACTTGTGGCCAGCGGGATTGGATGATCATGTTTCCATGACAACAATACGCGATGGTACTCAGGTCGAGGATCCAGCTTGACATCTGTTGATAACTGGGAGTAGAACAAGATATATGATGTAAGTGAAAATACATACAGGTTTCAATCAGTTGAGGGTATCAATCCAAGGCTAGTCATGATTAGCTTCCCACCGTGGTGAAGCAAACGTTTCAGCTTGCCCCGTGTGGACACTCAGAGACAACATCACAAACATATATCTTCATCTGAATCAGTATAACACCAGAAACACAGAACAGTAATATTTCTACACACACTAAATAAACACCAAGCGGCCTCACCTTGGCTTTTATTTTCGGTAAATTCGCATTCTGATATCCAGACATTTTTCTCAGCGCAGGAAAAACAAAGAGATAGAATGTGACGAGAGCAGATACTGGGTTGCCTGGCAACGCAAAGAACAACTTGTCCTTCTCATTATGTTTCAACGTTGCAAACGTCGTTGGTTTTCTAAACAAAATGAGATGGTTAAATAAGACGCAGCAAGACACAAATGTCCACCAATAAAAATGTATTTACCCAGGTTTCATGAAAACTCTCCCAAAATGAATTGTTGCGTTCAATTCATCTTGTAAGATCGGTTTGAGAAGGTCCTAAGGAAAGGGAAAAACGAAAATATGAAACAGTTTTTCATTTCTCTGAATGATGATGATTAATATATGATAATCAGGAGCTTCGATGGCGCAGTCATCAGCGAGCGTCTTTCACCTCTGATATCATGGGTTTGATTCTCGCTATGAACTCATGTGGAAAGAGTCAGTCAACGCTCTGCCGAAATTCGTGGGTTTTCTCGGGGTGCTCCGGTTTCCTTCCAAAGCGAAAGTTGACAGGGTGGGTTAGGATCAACACAGTTATAAGAAAGTAATATCACATTTGTTGTAAAGATAAAATAGTCTAGGCCAAGTATGTAATTAGATGAGCGTAATACTTGATGTAATGTGCATTTAATCATAACCACATGTAAATTTGCACTATATAGAAATGTTAATCTTAATCTTCCCAAACCTTTTCTCCCATTGATACTCCACCAGATGTAATGATCATATCAGCAACGTCAAGACCTTCTAATAATCTCTTCTTTAAACTTTCAACGCTACACAAATGAAACAATCTTTATGAAGTTTACAACAACATATGTGCACAGTATTTGTGTACAATTTTAACTTACTTATCTTGTGATATTCCTAAATCATGAACACTAAAGCCTTGTTGTTTACAAGCTGCGATCAAAGTTGTTCTGTTGCAATCCCTTATCTGACCTGGTTTTATTTCTCTCGTACCCGGATCTACTACCTAGGAATGATAACAACAAAGGACATCGAGAAGAGCTATCAAGTTTGTTTTTTAGCTTGTTTACTACTTTTGCTTTTCTGCGTGTTTGTTTGTTTGTTTGTTTGTTTGTTTGTTTGTTTGTTTGTTTGTTTGTTTGTTTGTTTGTTTGTTTGTTTGTTTGTTTGTTTGTTTGTTTGATGCTCAAAAATTTTGTGCGTGTTCGGACGTATGCTTTATACGATAAGCATACTCTAGGCACACGCTGAATACGCTAGAGGTACGCCGGATGTACGGTACTCATACGCTGGCATTTCAAAGGATTTTTGTGCGTATGAAAATTATTTCATTAATTTTCATACGCTTCTCATACGTTTCTCTCATACGCAATAGTGTGACAGGGCCTTAATAGACCTTATAAATACATAATACGTCACAAGGCTTGATGCCCCCGAGGAATGCTGGTCTTAGTAGTCGTCGCCCAGGAAAATTTCGATAGTGGTCATTTTGAATTGTTTAATTTTCCTGGGCGATGACAACTAAGACCAGCATTCCTTGCGGGCATCAAGCCTTGTGACGTCATTATTCATAAGGTCTATTGTATCCCTGTCAATGCGCAACTTTCCGATAATTAATTATACCATATCACCAGCATTGGAGAGAAAGTAAAATATTCCTCACAATATGTACAATACAAGTAAAATACATTTAACATGAAGTTTAACAAAGATAACCTTAATTTTGCATCATCTGGAACACATTTTTCAAAGATTTCCCCCTGACAGGACTGGCACAGTCAACAACACCGCACAGGCAGAAATTCTATGTGTATGTTAGTTGTATAATCTGTACAGCTTGGTAGATATGTGATGATCACTGTATTTCTATTCATGAGCTTGCTTTCCTTGGCATCAAGTATTACTGTATACGCTTACATAATTATACATACTTAGCGTAGATTATTTTATCTTTACAAGGCCACATAAAAAAAATTACTTGTTTAGCGTCCCCCCCCCAATTTTATTTTTTATTTTTTTTTTTTTATCCGTCCGAGTTTAGTGCAAAAACTCTCTATAAAAAAGACCGTTGTACTTGAAAAAATGGTGATTTTATTCTTCTGGGAGCTATGTAATACGTTTACTCCTTCCTCGCAGCTAAAGTGTTTGCGCGTGACCGCCAAACGGTAATCATTTCTGTTTTATTAAAAACATGAACGGTATTAAAAAACATGAACGGATTTTGAAAGAATTAAAGTAAGTTTTGACTGTGGTAATATACTGGATTTCCTGCATTTAGCAGAATTTTGTGTTGCATTTTACGAAAAAAAAAAAAAAAAAATTTGCGCTATATATTTTCCGCATTTTACAACATTTCGCGGCCAAACTTTGCAATTTTACTAATTTTAACATGCTCTTTCTAGCTGTGGTGACGGATTTTACTCTTCTCAAGTTCTTCTTCTCAAGTTCTTCTTCTCAAGTTCTTCTTCTCAAGTTCTTCTTCTCAAGTTCTTCTTGTCAAGTTCTTCTTCTCAAGTTCTTCTTGTCAAGTTCTTCTTCTCAAGTTCTTCTTCTCAAGTTCTTCTTCTCAAGTTCTTCTTCTCAAGTTCTTCTTCTCAAGTTCTTCTTTCAAGTTCTTCTTCTCAAGTTCTTCTTTCAAGTTCTTCTTCTCAAGTTCTTCTTTCAAGTTCTTCTTGTCAAGTTCTTCTTCTCAAGTTCTTCTTGTCAAGTTCTTCTTCTCAAGTTCTTCTTCTCAAGTTCTTCTTGTCAAGTTCTTCTTCTCAAGTTCTTCTTCTCAAGTTCTTCTTGTCAAGTTCTTCTTCTCAAGTTCTTCTTGTCAAGTTCTTCTTCTCAAGTTCTTCTTCTCAAGTTCTTCTTGTCAAGTTCTTCTTCTCAAGTTCTTCTTGTCAAGTTCTTCTTCTCAAGTTCTTCTTCTCAAGTTCTTCTTCTCAAATTTAGTCTATAACTGGAATCATGTGTTTAAATTAAAATCCTGACTCTAACCCTTGTGATGTTATTTGCGGATAGTAATATGGAAATTAAAATCCTGACTCTAACGTGTTATCGCCTTGTGATGTTATTTGCGGATAGTAATATGGAAAGTCAATATAATTTGACACATTTCATTGAGTATTCTGTTTATTTTTAGTCAAAGTCATTGAGTATTCTGTTTATTTTTAGATTTCTGCCCAAATCATGAATAATTGGGAGACTGCTTCTGTTTACGGTACTTGCTGAGTGACGAATCATGACGAATAGAGCTTACGCAAAAAACAAAGGAGATGGACTTCTGTCACAGAATAGGAAGTTATACCAGAAGCGTATAGACTAAATTTTGAACTAACCGGGGCTACGGTGGCCAAGTGACCCTGCCCTAGTTGGCGAAGCTAATAAAAAAATTAAAAAAAAAAAATTTCATCACAGCTTGAAGAAGCATCACAAAATTAGTAATATTCCGAAGTTTCGTTGCAAAATGTTGTAAAATGCGGAAAATATAGCCTTGCGAAATTTGCAATTTTCAGTCATTTTAGATTACAAACGGGAAATTGACAGCCCCAACCCTTCGAGGCTGTCAATTTCCGGTTTGTAATCTAAAATGACTGAAAATTTCAAACTTCGCAAGGCTATATTTTCCGCATTTTACAACATTTTGCAACGAAACTTTGGAATATTACTAATTTTGTGATGCTCTTTCAAGCTGTGATGAAATTTTTGTTGAGATTAAAATTTAGTCTATTACGCAAATGGTCAATTGCAAGTGTAAACGGGCTTTTAAACGTTTTTCTTACGTGCGTACACGCTTGAAAAAAAGTTTAATTAAACCATTTCTTATGAAATAATTATAATTTTCCTTCAAATTTATTTCCAGGGAGTTATCTGAAGCTAATATCACTAGAAAAAATTTGGAAACCTCACTGCGTGAAGTTTTGGGTAACCAAAATAGGTATGATAATATTAGTTCAGCTGATAATGTTCAATGTACTATTTAAAAAACGAGCAGGAGTGTTTTATTAGGTTTAAAGCCACGAGCGCGCAGCGCGAGTGGCTTTATTAGACCTAACAAAACACGACCTGCGAGTTTTTTTATATGGCTTCAAAAACGTATGCATAATAAATCAAATCTTTATATAAAAATCTTTATATAAAAATCTTTATCTAGTTTGCATGACAATGGTCTTTTGTTAAAGTGTTCTTTAGCTGGTATAAAGACGTATGCACGTGACTAATTTCTTACTCAAGATTGGATAATTGCTTCATGAATTATTAATGAGTTTTTGAAAAATATATATACAGGGTGTATCAAAAAAAACTGAACAGATTTGAAATTGTTCTCAATTTCGCAAAACACCTAATTGTATCTGGTTTTTTATATATATAGCTTCTTTGGGTACTTATAATGTAAAATAATGAAAGAAATTTCTCGAACTCAAATTTTGTGAACCAGGGGGGTGTGTCCTTCCCAACAAACTAAAAATGGCTCGCGCACAAAATTTAAAAGCTGTAATCATATTTTGAGTTAATAGATTGAAAATGTGTCGGGTTTTTAATTACTGTACAAAATTTCAGACAATTTGGTTTAGTTTAAGCCCTTTAACTATTCATTTTGTTCTAAAAGTCAGCCTTTCGCATGACAAATGCATTAATTAAGCATGCAAATAGCTGATTTTTCGGGAAAATTGTAACTTTGCGTGAATAGTTAAGGGGCTTAAACTAAACAAAATTGTCTGAAATTTTGTACAGTAATTAAAATCCCGACAAATTTTTCATCTGTTAACTCAAAATATGATTGCAGCTTTTAAATTTTGTGCGCGAGCCATTTTTAGTTTGTTGGAAAAGACACACACCCCTGGTTCACAAAATTTAAGTTCGAGAAATTTTTTTCATTATTTTACATTGTAAGTACCCAAAGAAGCTATATATATAAAAAACCAGCTACAAATAGCTGTTTTGCGAAATTGAGAGCAATTTTAAATCTGTTCAGTTTTTTTTGATACACCCTGTATAATTTGGTATTGTTTTATACAACTTCATACAGACAAATTAACTGCAAAATAATACAAAAACCACAATTTCCCTTCTATAAACTGCATGCATTGAAAGCAAATTTTCCTGTTTGGCAATTGTATTCAAAAAATATATTCCAACGAATGCTCAAAAGTAATTTTTAAGCTAGAATTAGTAAAAAAACAATTAAGATATATAGCATAAGTATACAACATACCTTTTGCTTTGTATTATCCACCGACCCCCTAGCCAAGAACAGTCTGCACAGAGTAGACAGACCTTGTCACCTTAGTAGTTCGATTTCACATGTGAAAGGATTTCACATGAAATCAATCACATGTGACATTTCACATGTGAAAAGTTTTCATATGGAATTACAAGTGAAATTTCACATGTGAAAGCAGTTCACATGAAATTATAAATTACAAGTGAAATTTACATGTGAAAGAATATAATTTCACATGAACGTTACAAACTACAAGTGACATTTCACATGTGAGAGGATATCACATGAAATTACAAATTACAAGTGAAATTTCATATATATGTGAAAAGATTTTACATGAAATTACAAGTGAAATTTGTGAAAATATCATTTGTGTAAAACGCATTGCCACGGACGTTTTATTGTTTTTCACTGGATTTTGTTTATATAATAAACAGAAAAATACATGGGTGCTTGGAAATACCAGATTTATTTCTCGTGTTGAACATGATATCTCACTCGTTCGCTGCGCTCACTCGTGAGATATCATGTTCAACACTCGAAATAAATCTGGTATTTCCGCTCACCCAACAAAGAAAATCAAAACATTGTATGAGTTATATCAATTGTCACAATTGATTGATAAAGCTACCCGAGTAACTATGACAACCTTCTTGGATAACCATGCACCACTTCAACATAAAAAGATTAGAACAAAAAAAGTTCCTTGGATTACAAGTGCTATAAAGCAACTTATAATTACAAGGGACAGATTTAAAAGAAAGGCCATTATATAAACAATATACATTTTCATCAGAGAAATTGAAAATGCCTGGAAAAAACAAAACCTCGGTTGTTTGCTGACGACACTAACTTGACAGTTTCTGGAAACTCTATTACTGATCTTGAAACTGCAGTGAATTCTGATTTGGAAAAACTTAGGAAATGGCTAATTGCCAATAAACTTAGTCTAAATGTTGCTAAATGAGTTTATGTTAATTGGTTCAAAGCAAATGATTAAAAGTATTTCAAATTCGCAACTCAATGTGAAAATTGAAAACAAGTCAATTAAACAAGTTTATGAAACCAAAACTCTTGGAGTGACAATTGACCAGCATTTATCTTGGAGAACTAACACTGAGAATATTGCAAGAAAATAACATCCGGAATATCTATGAAAAACAGTTTCATGTATGACGAGAAACCTTTGGAATTCTATTCCTAAAGAAATTAGAGGAGCAAATCCTTTTCTTCCTTTCGAAAGAAAATCGCTACTCACATTGATTAATTAAAATTATTACTTAGATTGATAATTGAAAATATATAATATACCTGTAAATAGATTATTACTTATAGTAATTTTGTTAGTTCATATAAAACCTGAATCCGCCTGAAAATGACCCGCCCTGAAACGGCAGTGTCGACATAGCTCTAACTTCGAAAAGGAAAAGCAAACCTTTCTGTAGTGTTTAGAAGGGTTGCTTTTAGGGGTGGTTATTGGAAGGAAAAATTTGTCTAAGTATAATATTTTACCAGAAAATGACCATGCACCACCCCAGGTAAAATGCTGATTATGCACAAAATAACTAATATGCCTGGCAGAAATTAAATTTTCTTATTTCCTAAAAAAAATTATCATGGAATGAAAAACTATGCTTATTTCAATATAATTATTGTGGATTTCATAAGGATTGTCATTGTTTTCTTTTAATATAATACATTTTATTTCACTTACCCCCCACGAAAACACGATTTCAGCCATATTTTGCTGTCTTGTTTGCTTTTTATCGCCGAATCTCGCAAATATCATCCAGTCGTTATACTTTTGCTTAATCATAAATGGCTAAAGAGTATTTCACCCAAGTTTCATGAAGTTTTGGAACTGTGCAGTGTATTTTATCTTCGATATTGTGTCCTTCGATATTTCGTAAATTGCCGCCATTATAAATGCCACTTCTCCATTCTCATATGTATTTAGATACAGTATCCAAGAGTACTTCATTGTAGAATAGTCCCAATCGAAAAGTTGACAAAATTTGTCCCATTTGGGACGAAAAACCATCCCGTATACCATTTGGGTTCAAAATAAAAACAAATCATTTGAAAGTCACGCGCAATCTTCGCGAAAACTCTCGTGGACACATGTTATTCGTGTTATTTTGAATATATCTTTCGTTATTCTTTATGAAACTAGTTGAAATTTTGTAATTATGTTTGGTTATGAGAACTATAGCTCTGACAAAAATATGGAATCGAAATAAACTATATTACAGGAGATATTCAGTTGTTTCAATCATAAAATGGATTTTTATTTGACAACTAGTGCCAGTCGCGTATCAAAATCAATTAGTCCTAAATTGGTCGTTTTAACCAAAAAAGTAATTGGTCAAATTGACCAATTATTTAATTGGTCAAATTGACCAATTATTTATTGGTCAAAACAACCGGAAATAATTGGTTGTTTTGACCAATAAATAAATGGTCAATTTGACCAATTAATTATTTGGTTAAAAAGACCAATTTAAACTGGTTGTCTCAGACGCATTCAAACGACCAATTTTTTTTGGTCATTTTAACCAATTTCAAATGACCAAATTAAAATTGGTTAAACATTTAAATTGGTTAAAATGATCAAAATTGCTTTCCATTTCGCCATTAAACCATTCAAAACGTGCTTGAAAAACAATAATTTATTAACAAATCAAGAAAGGCCGTTGTTTTCAAAACGGAAAGCCCATTTCTCAAACAGAGATGTAATATTGTAGACGAAATCAAATTTTAGATTTTGTTGATGTAGCGATAAACTATATTTGTAATGTGCAAGTTAGGAGAAGCAAATGCGAAGGATCATCTACAGTACAAGGTTGTGTGGAAGGAGATTTGTCTTGCAACGGATAATGATCCGAACCACCCTTCTCACATGTGTAAAAATTATTTAAGAAGAAAGCATGAGAAAGGCGATTTAGTTGTTACAAAATTTTCTTCCTCAATCGCGGGACATAAATCCTATTGAGAATTTATGGGACCATTTGAAACAAGAGAAAGTGAAACATGATACCACAAGTAAAGACAACCTACTGTATAGCATGTCCTTAATCAATGCTGGAATAACCTTAAGCCAGTAGTACTTAGAACACTTGTTGAATATGCCAGAAAGAGTTAAAGCTATATTCTAAAATCAAAAGGAGGTCACACAAAATAATGTTCACTTGCTAATATTAATTATAATAAAATCAATCCCAACATTGATGGAAATCCTAATTTGATGCACATACTGTATATTAATTAATGCTCTGTGGCAATGTTCTAAGTGCATTTCAAGGGTTGGAGATACATATTTCTTGATCTTCTTTGTAACATCATCATCCTGTTGATTATAGGTAAAACAGGAAAAGATAAGTGCATGCATATCAAGACTGACTATGATTGATAATATTACTGATAGCACTCTCCTCCTGACAACTGACAAGTAAAATAATACAGTGGGGAGCATCCAGGATTGTTGTTTGTTTGTTTGTTTGTTTGTTTGTTTGTTTGTTTGTTT
>CACRXK020016562.1:0-11272 GCA_902702795.2 Paramuricea clavata | reverse complement strand
ACGCTTGTTCATCGATATAATAATTCAGTCGATAGTACTTTTTGACAAATTCATCGTCGTGCTTTTAACTCTTTCGGAAAATTGTTCAAACTTTTCTGACGTGATCTGCTTGTCAATGGCATCTTGTCCTAACTGTTTTGATACTCAAGCGGGACGCGTTCAATTTATGAACTATTTATGGACAATTTATGACGTCACGATGACGTCATTGTGACGTCACAATTTTACACACTGTAGGGAAAATCCTTAGGCACACACCAAACACATAGTAACAGTAAGCAAAGGCTGTTGTTATGCTTCTTATTTACAGCAAAGCAAAATAACCGTATTAGAATTATCATTACTCGAAACTACATAGACAATCGCGTGCAAAAATCAAATGAGACTCTTCACATTTTGGTGATTTTTTTCACGTGCGTGCCCCCCTCCCCCCACTAACAATGTTGAAAACATATTATTTGATAAGCCCTGTCCTCAAAGTCGTTTTAACAACATTGCACAAGGGGGAGGGGGTGGGGCAAAAGCCATTGTTACAGGAGGGAGAGGGCCAATAAACTGCTTGTCTCAACAATTTTTGCACGCGATTGTAGGTCAGATTTAGGTCGGCCCTTTTTTGCCGACCTCAATTTTGACGGTTTTCGAGGGCTGCAAAATGGATGCCGACAAATGAAAAAGGTCGCTTCGCGCGGAAAAATTTGCTAGTGGAAAACCGCTTTAATAGAGGGTACTGAAAGCGCATTTAAACATGCACATTTACTATAGGCTAATGACTCGGCAAAATTACCAAACAATAGTCGGAAAAAGATTACTCCCCCCCCCCCACACTCGAAGAGGGTTAGCGCCGCCCCTGCTCAAAAAACTAAAGATTGGAATTACTGTACCTGTTATTTTACCACCAGATTCTACAACAGCTAGCAGGATGATCAATATCAAAACGTTCAGCCCAACCTGTTTGAAGTTTAATATCTTGATACCTACAACATGACCAAAATTTGTATCCAGTATTATGATTTGATTCAAACTTTTAAATTATCAAACATAGACAAATTTAACTAACGTTGTTTAGATCGTTGCTACCCAATTCAGAACTTTGGATAACTCACATGCCTAGTTACGATTGTTCTAGTTAAAAGAAGCATAGAATAGAACAAAGGGAACTAACTCATGCAGATAATTCTAAAGCTTACTAGTTACCTTTGTTCTACTATATGTCCCGGTAAACTACTGCAGAAAAATAGTAACTATAGGCATGTGAGTCATCCGAAGTTGTGAAATGGTAAAAACAAATTTTAGCCAAATTTGTCTGGTATATTTATTTATAATATAAGTGTGATATAACAGAAGATTTGATTGGCTAATGCGCGTGCATTATGACGCAATAATGCACCGTGATCTGTGGCCACTGCTTTGCTCTTTCTCTGTTTTTTTCCCGCTTCATCACTGCTTTTTAGCCAAAAATATAAACAAAACTATAGAGCTTTCAAAATACAAAATTTACCAGAAAGCAAGAAGGAATAGACTAAACGAACAAAGCAATTTTCTATAGTTCTACGTGTAAAATTAACCGGCTTGGCATATTCGAATTTGTTGTTGTCTCAGCAAGTTTCGTATTCTCCCAACATTCCCGCGTGCATTATCACACCATAAACGCACGCGACTCGTTTTCTATTTCTTAAATGAGGGTCTAAATGAGGGGATCTGAAAATCAGTAAACAGTAAAAATTTTGGTATTTTAACGGTAAAATTTTGGTATTTTAACCACAGAATAAAGATCAGTAACAGAAGGGCTACTCGGCGGTGCAACGTGTCCGCGTTTTTTTATGCAAAAATTGCAGTTTACTGGCCAGAAGCCGGAGCAGCCAGGCAGTACAGCGTGTTTATTGGCCAGAAAATGTCATTGACTGGCTAGGAAAATGGCGGCCAACATGCGTAATGGGACATGCGCGAGGACAGAAACTTCTAAGCTTCCGACGTAAGTGGCCCTTCTATATGGATCTTTATTCTATGATTTTAACGGTAAATCTTTGAAAAGTGTTCTGAAACGATAAACAGTATTTTTTCCCTCACGCTTCACGGAAAATTTTTAAGTGTTTTCACGACTGACGGTAACCGAAATTCCCGTCAACACCCTCATATATGTGTATATACACGTTACATTCAGCACTAGATATTACAGAACAACCATGCAGTATCATAAAATTATGATCTTGTCTGTTTAACTGTATAAATGCTATAATACTGATATGAGTTGTATTTATTGCCACAATGAACTACTATGTATTGCCACAAACTACTTAAACTGGTATGTGCATGCAGACATAACGGAATAGAAAGCCAGGAGAACAGATCTGGAAAAAGAAAAGAACTAAAAGCGCTCATGGAATCAATCCCACCGAATAGACTACAAAATAATGGTCTGAACACGTTTATGGTGCATGAGCGAAACACAATGGAAAAACAATTGTGCTTTCGCTGCCTTACAGCAATTTGCATCAATCCAAGCACAAACCGCAAACATTTTCGCGCGTTCTTTTACGTTTGAAACGGGGCGTTTACCGTTGGAAACTGAAATGTATTCACCGCTCATGTGACGTGTCACAGTGAAAAGCCTTAAGCTATTCTTGGCGCAACTGTCATGTTTTGATGTGCCTCCGTGCACGTTTCAATATTTCCAAGCCCATGATAATACATTCTAGTCACAAAATGTATGAATATTAACAAGTTTGGTCGCTCTTACAACATCGTAAGCTTGGAAATATTGAAACGTACACGAAAGCACATCAAAACAAGAAAAATAACTGAATTAGGCTTTGCATTGTAACACGTCACATGAGCAGTGAAACATTCCGTTTCCAACGGTAAACGCCCCGTTTCAAACGTAAACAAACGCGCGAAAATGTTTGCGGTTTGTGCTTGCATGCAAATTGCTGTAGTAATGATTATCAATGTTTACCTTACGATACGAAGTAATCCATGCCCTTCCGAACGCAAACTTTCGAGGGGGGGGGAGTTGTACTAGGGAAAAGGAAGCATTACCGAGATATTTGGGTGAAAAAATTAAACGTAAAATGGTGCCACGAAGAGGCAAATCATAATGAGAGAGTCAATTTGATATTCGCCCACCTAAGTCAATGTTTCTGAAGCTTAGAGACCTGGGGCAGCGGGGTCTTGACACGGATACGTTTGAATTGATTCCATGAGCGCTTTTTCTGGGAAAAATGCAAAATAATTCGCGCGGAATTAATTAGATGCATGGGCAGTTTATAAAGATAAATTACTTCGAGTAGAAATCTTTATACTGGATCGCTAAGTCAAACGCTATTATAGTTCCAAATTGTTCTCCTTAGAAGTCCAGTGAGGGTCTTCCATTAATTAGAAATATTCCCAGGAAAGGATGGTCATACTCGTGTAGTGAAGGTACAACGCGGACAGAGGACATACGTGAAGACCAGTTCACAAACTAATGCTAATTTGAATATAGAACAATTGCAAGGACAAAGTTAAGCACACCAGGCTATGTACCAAATGTACGAAAGGTGTGTTGAGAAGCATGTAAATAATTTATGTTTTAGTTGGATAGCCGAAATAAGACATTGACATTGAATATCAATTGGGGGGGGGGGGACGATTTAGGGCGTTGTTGCATGTTTTTAGTAGTTTTGTATTTTTGAGATATCATAATTTAACTGAAAAAGATAGGTCGTGTACACTTACCCATATTAGTAAACTGCAATGATTTCAAATTTTTCCTAAAATCACTTTTCGTCTAGGTCAGCAATGCAACTGACTTTCAAACTCAATATGGCTTTGACTTTATATACTTGATTTCACTAGAAGAATATTTTATAATTAACAATAAAACCGACATAACATCGAGGTCACACATTTGCCCCTTAACTGGTTACAACTACCACATTTTTAATCAAACGTCGGAAAAATCGCCTTATACTTGTTAAGCTTAATAGTAGCCACAGAACAGAGATTATGTCTCAATTTAAATCTCTTTTCAGTTAGTGCCGACATAAATCATGACCGTTTCAGCTGACATCAGACGGAAATCACGGCAGCTTATTGCCAATATTGGACGGTGCTATGTTTGGGATATATTGATTAACATTTTTAAATAATTTCATGAAGATTTTCTAAAACTATATACGTATATATGTCCTGGTTTGTGCGCGCATTCACGCGGCTATAAATATTACTATCTGACTAGAGTCGATACCAAGAAAATATAATCATCCTATTCTCACCGTGGCTGAGAGTAACTAATAATTATTTGATGAAACAATCGTGCACCATCACAGGTCGTATATGCAGGAAGTATAGACAAAACATTAATTTGTGCGTTTTATTGTGGAATAGAAGGGATTGATTCCATTGAGTGTTTTTTCTCGGAGAAATGCGAAATATTTCGCGCGAAATTAATTAAATGCATGCGCAGTTTATAAAGATATCCGCGCAAGAAAAAATTTGCTTCATATATGCATCATTGAGTAGAAATCTTTATACGGGATCGATAATAGCACTATTAGTTCTAAATTATTCTCCTTATAGAAGTCCAGTAAGGGTCTTCCATTAGTCGAACAATATTATACACCCGAGTTAAGAAATCCGGCTTTGGTGTAGTGGTCCAATCAAACCGGAAGTCTCTCACATGAAGCTCAAGTGAAATGAGCACTTAAGCTAGTACGTTTCCACGCTACGATTTGTCGTGTACGATTCGTATTCTGGCGTATTAAAATGAGTGCAAACGCCATAATTCATTGCCGTTTCGTTAAAAATAAATTTCAAATGTAGCCAGCTTACGCGTGTTTACTTAATGACATGCATACGCCAGAAAACGAATCGCACACGATTAATCGCAGCGTGTAAACGTATAGCTTTAATTCGATATTCTTGGTCATACAACCTCGTTTTCGTGATTTAAAAGGCTTTTTATCATGTTACAGGAGGTTACTGCTGGCACTTATTCACTCATGCCTAATTTTAAAAACATTTTATCACTGCTGACCGGAAACACGCCCTGAAAATTTCTGAATACATCCTATATGATAATGTGTAATCACAAAAAACTATGAAAAAGGCTACAATTGATATTGAAAAATGCCAAACCAACATGCACTGCACAACACCCAGGGTCGCCCACGGAAATTTAAGGCGGCCCAGGGAGAAAAATTTGACTAGGGGCACCTCGGAATTCCATCTTCTAACAATATAATTAGGGGGTCCGGGGGCATTCTTCCCGGGAAAGTTTTGAAATCTGCGGTCCCAGAAACGGCCAAATCCTGCATTCTGGAAGCCTGTTGACAGTTATCATATGTTTTGTATTTTTGCACAAGTGAACATAACAAATCCTACACGTTGATTGGTCGAATTTGACGCAATAAGCTGTTATATTCACCTAGCTACAGGTGAATATAACAATTGAAAACAGACATTTTCAAAATGGCGGCTACCCGTTTTGTGGATATTTTCTGACAAAGAAATAAGCGAAATTAAAATAAATTCAGTCTCAAAAAACA
Organism: Paramuricea clavata; assembly: GCA_902702795.2. Lineage (NCBI taxonomy): Eukaryota > Metazoa > Cnidaria > Anthozoa > Malacalcyonacea > Plexauridae > Paramuricea > Paramuricea clavata. Next base: position 5,747 of record CACRXK020016562.1, on the reverse strand, counting down.
CAAAAGCTTGTGTAAAAATACTGAACAATTATTCGCCTCAGGTTCGGTGATTATCGGGGAATATTCACCTCGACTTCGATTCGTCTCGGCGAATATTGCCCGATAATCACCTCGCCTTCGGCGTATAATTGTTAAATATTTCACTGTGATTTAGTTTAACTGGGGCCCCATGCAGGACAAATTTCCATGTCCACCCCTTTGGGCGACCTTGACAGCACCTGAAATTACGACCATCTATGACAGCATAGTTTCGTAGTCACATGTTTGCGGCAAATAAAAGGTTTAGGCGTGACAAACCTCTAGAGGAGTTCCAGGGGCATACACCCACAGAAAAATTTATAATCTAGGCTCTCTAAAAGACCATCGCCTACAATGTGTGGGAGATTCTATAGAATTTTGAAGCCATTACACACTAATTATAAAAGGTTAAGTATCATTCACACCATTTACCAAGCTCATAAAGAGATCTTTGCTGGAAGACTTTGTTCATGTGATAAACCTAAAGTATAATATTAGTGCGGACGTTCGATAATTTGGCAGTTATATCATTTCAATTTCATTCAAATTATTCTCGTTCAAAATGTTTTGATTAATACTGTTATACTGTCAAGTGTCAAAACGAATTTTTAGTTCAGTTCTTCTGCTCATTGCCTCATTTTCTTGCTAATTAACAACTTATCACAGCAAATTTTATCACTGCACATTTTACATTTTATTACTGCACATTTTACATTTATCACTGCGCAAATTGTTTATCACTGCACACTAAAATTAGGTATGTTATCACTACAAACTTGTTTGTCACTGCATACTAAAATTAGGCATGTAACAACTGAGGAGATACTATCGCATGCAAGGGGAATTGCTGCCGTATGGCCATGAAAAAATATAATTAACAGCCAAAATCAAGATTATATATTGGGTTGAGTTATTCGCATTGCAAGTGAACTAAGACAGACTGTATGTCTGATTTTCACTATCAAAATCTTTCCAAAGCAAGATCTCGGAATGACTATAGACTTCTGCATGATTGTATACATTTACTTGATATATACATGATGCTTGGTAAATCAACATTTTAAACTTTTATACTATACCTCGTTGGGTACATACATTTCTCGTTACAATTTATTTCTGGTTACAATTTATTACTACTTATTAAAAGCGATACAGCCATACAACAATACAGGAACCGGAACCTGGAAACGGAACCTGGAACCGTACATAATTTATGCAAATTAGAGCATTTTGCACGAAAGGAGATACACATGATAATAATTTACAGGGAGGAGGCACAATTCAAAGATAGTGTAAAATGTTATGGGCAAAGCATTTTGATTTTTTAAGAACATCGTTGTAGCACTATATTACGAAGTAAAGCATGTTTCGTAATTGCGCGGCGATTCTTTTTGTCTGTTTTGATAGTGACTACATGTGACACTGACACTTAGTTACAGCAATTGTGCGTTCATTATTAAATGTACTTTTGACATTAATGAAGTCACCTTCACAATTTCATTCATGTTTGTGATTGATGTTCAAGTGGATATTTTTAGCATGCAGCATATTCGCAATATTTGCAGCATATATAACACATCATTCCGCAACAACAATGTTGCATTGCATCATACACTGCACTAAACTCTAATTACTTTAGCGCACAATTGCTGCTGAATTCAGTGCAATCTACTTTGCGTGCCGTTGTTTCCTTCTTTGTCTACTGGCATTTCATAATCAAGTGCGGCGGCCGTAAATAAAAACAAAGTGTGTCACATGTAGTCATATCAATACAGACAAAAAGAATCGCGCGCAATTACGAAACTTGTTTTACTTCGTAATATAGTGTTACAACGATGTTCATTCTTTGATTGGTTTAAAAAATCAAAATCAGATGCTTTGCATATAATATTTTATACTATCTGTGAATTGTGCCCCCCCCCCCCCGTATCGTGTATATCTCCTGTGGTGCAAAATGCTCTAATTTGCATAAATTATGCACGTTCCAGCTTTCGGTTCCTGTATCATTGTATCGCTGTTATCGCTTTTTAGTAGAAACGCGCGCTTTCATCTCAGTCACTCTGTTTTTTGTAATCTTTGGAAAGATAAGATGGAGTTGTACAATTAATTTATAAAGTTGCCTAAGATAAGGATAGTTGTGCGGAGTTGTAACAATAGATCGCATCCGGGATAAATAATAATCTTTATTTATCCATCTTAAATTAAAGGACATTGGCAACCAAAATTTTTATTACTTATATCTATTAGGTATACTTACGGAATATTTAATTTCATATTTTGGCCGAATTGTCGCGTTTAGTTGTGAGAAAATTTGATTGAATTTGAGAAAATTTGAACAGTTGTCCGCCATTTTGAAAATAAGCGCGTATGCTAATTTATGCCACAAAATACATTATCTGACGTCATTGGCTGGGTAAACACAATCTCATGACTATAAACAATACCGTGTATTACCACGCGTAGTGCATTTTGAGCCAAAACAAAAGGCAGAGAAGTTTTACCAAGTATGTAACTTGTTTGTAACACTATTTCTCATAGTATATATCCTACTCCGTGTTAAATAAGCGCAGAAATTCGAGTGTAACAAGGCAAATATTAATGCAATATTTTATGACCAATTACCTGCATTGTAAATTGCGCCATTTCTTGCATTCCTAGTCGCTCGATATGTTTTTATCTGATAGTGTAAACTTCTCTTGTTTGATTGCGAAGAGTGTTGGCCAGTATAACGCTCAAAACGGCATATTTTTAGCTAACATAACACACACGCAATAGAATTAACTGCAGTTGAAAGTTACATCCCAGTTAAAACTATGAGTAATACTAACTCTCCACCTTGGATTGACGTGGAGGTTCGCCATTTAATCCGAAAGAAATACACAGCGCTGAAGAAATATCGTTTGGTCAAGTCAGATGCTCGAAAGTTGAAACTACGTACTTTAAGTAAAAAAATCAAATATGCTATCAGACGAAAACATAGCGAGTATTTAGCCAAAATTGAAGCCTCTTTTAAAGATAACCCTAAACTTTTCTGGAGTTATCACAAAGCTATCCTTCACCACCGAGAGAATCAGAGTCCTAAGATCACATACAATGGTACTACAGCCAAGACAGCAGCTGCAAAAGCAGAACTTTTTAACACGTATTTTTCCTCGGTATTTCTGCCGCCAAAATCTAATGTTAGTCCTGATGTAGATGATAATTCATCTCCTTTAAGCACTATCATGCAATTTTCGGACATTACACTCGGTGTTGAAGAAGTCGAGGCTTGTCTTCACGATCTTGATACGTCAAAAGCATGTGGTCCAGACGGCATTCCATCACGCCTATTGAAAGAGTGCAGCCAGGAAATCGCACCCAGCGTCTGTGCACTGTTCAACCAATCTTTAAATATTGGTCGAATTCCTTCTGAGTGGAAATCAGCTAACGTGACGCCAATCCACAAAAAGGATTTAAGAGAACTTGCAGAAAACTATAGACCGATTTCGTTGTTGCCAATTCTCGGAAAGGTCATGAAACGCTGCATTTGTAACAAATTCTACGGTCATTTCAAGCAGCTCGTTACCAAGTTACAACATGGGTTTTTACGAGGTCGCTTGTGTGTCACACAGCTTCCTTCAGTTCTCCACTCAATCCGACAATGCCTTGATAAAAACGTCCAAACAGATGTTCTTTACCTTGATCTCGCCAAAGCGTTTGACTCTGTCGATCACCAAATTCTTCTTGAAAAACTGAAATCCTATGGTGTTACGGGTCAACTACATAACTGGTTTGTTGACTACTTAAAAGACCGTTCTCAAAGAGTAGTAGTGGATGGTGTGGCATCTCAATGGGCACCCGTTACATCTGGAGTGCCACAAGGTAGTATTTTAGGACCAATGCTCTTTGTGGTGTTCATTAATGATCTTCCTGATTCTATACCAGACAAAACAACTGCTGCTTTATACGCAGATGATACTAAGTTGTACAGAAGCATCGTATCAGTAGCTGACTGCGAAGATCAACAGCAGGCTCTGAATAACCTTGATACATGGAGCAGTGTCAATAACCTTAAATTTAATGCATCTAAATGCAAGGTGTTGACCGTGACAAGAAAGAGAAGTCCAATATTACACACTTACCAACTCGGTTCTAAGGAACTGCTTCGTGTGGGGCAAGAAAAAGATCTCGGTGTTACTTTAACTAGTAACCTCTCTTGGGACACCCATATTAACGTTATCGTCGCCAAATCCAACAAGCTGCTGGGTTTATTAAAGAGAACTTGTCCCTTGTTGACGGACGTTAAAGTTAGACGTACGCTGTATCTGTCACTCGTTAAATCACAAGTCAGCTACGCCACAGAAGTTTGGTCTCCAGTCAACATACATCTCAAATCAAAGGTTGAGAAAATTCAAAGAAGAGCTACCGCTTGGATTCTGAAATCCAAACAAGGCGAGATACCTTACCAACAGAGGCTGATAGCTCTTAACCTATTGCCACTATGTTACGACAGGGAAATTAAGGACTTGGTATTTTTCTACAAGGCGCTATTTGAACACTTAGATTTGAACGTTTATGATTTTGTTTCTTTTGTTAATAGCGATCGCACCCGACTTAGTCAAAATCCATCTCTAACTCTTAAAGTTCCTTTTTGTAAAACCAGAACATTCCAAGCGTCCTACTTTAATCGAATAGTTAAACTATGGAACACAACCTGTAAAATACTTCCCCCATCTAGTTTCTTGAGTCTTTCAACTTTCAATGTATCATAATTTAAATACTCAAATTATAAATACTTTTCATGTATCATAATTTAAATACTCAAATTTTTGATGTTGATCAACCGTGTACATGGACCCTCGTACGTGCTTGCTCCTGCCATAGGACATAAACTTTTCTTAGGGGAATTGCCCCGCATGGGACTTGGAGTCCCGTTCGCACTTTTCCCAATTGGGTTCTTTTATTGTTGTTATTTTAAATTAGTGTATCTTTGCCCAATTAGTTGTTTGTATAATTATTGTAAATATAGTTGTTAATGACCCAATAAAGTTCTTTAAAAAAAAAAAAAAATTCTCTCTTGTAGTTTTGGTGCTACCCAGCCATGCAATGACGTCACAAAGTTCATTGACCTTCGAGATAATTTTTCAAAAATATTTTCCAAGATGGCGGCGAAACTGGCCGAAACACAAAGTTTGCATGCATTTTACTCGTAGACTAAAATGTTCAAGAAGGAAATGATTTTCATAGTTCGGTTGTCAAGTAAGATTGAAATAGCCAATAAAAATTTTCGTTGCCAATGTCCTTTAAATATAAAAGTACAATGGATTTACAGTTTCATTGAAATTACGTTAAAAAATATATTAGAACATTATATACAGATAACTAGAATCTTAAGTATGTATAGACAACTAAAAACTATGTGAGTGCACTTGCACGAGCTAAGTCTAAGAAGGAACGTTTATGTCTTTCGGTTCGCGATAATGTGTTTTTGCTACTAATTGTCCGTAAATCATAGGGATTATTTGATTTAAAGAGTCTTGTATGAAAAGGATGGGAAGGGCCATAATCTTCCGCGCTTCACGTTTCAGAAGTTCTTCTTTTCGATCAGAGAGGCTTTGTAGACAGTCATTGTTATAACCAAGAACTCCGGAGGTAGCGGGTCTGGATTCATTCAATTTCATTTACCAGATAAGTTGGAAGGCCACCCCAAACAAGTGAGGCATATTCAAGAATAGATCTAATATTAGATT
>CACRXK020016561.1:0-11272 GCA_902702795.2 Paramuricea clavata | reverse complement strand
TTGATTGACCCGCGGATAGCGGGGGGTATGCCGTCAGTTGAATGCAGTTTTTTGTATGTTCGTTCGTCAAGTTTTTGTTGTCGTTTGAGTTCGAGCAATTGGGAGTTTAACTCACGTTCAATTCTTTTAAAAGGAGGCTTCGTTACTTTGTCGTAGGTGTTTGGGTCAGACCGGAGAACTTGCATCTTCTCGTCATGTTCTTTCTTGTCCATGACCACAAAGCAATTGCCTTTATCTGCTTTCATGACAACGCGCGTCTCGTCTTTCTTCAGGCCTTCAAGTGCTTTGCGTTCGGCGGCGGTGGTGTTTTTATGCTTGGGCAAGTTGGAGCGATTTAGAATGTTCGCAGCTGATGTTCGTATGGCATCTTTGGACTCGTCCGGTAAATCAGTGATGGCGGCTTCGATTTCGGCAACTATGTTCTTGTAAGGAATAATAGATGGTGTAAGAGCAAACTTAGGGCCTTTTCCAGCCTAGACCTAGGCCTTCTATTTTTATTTATATTTTTTTAACATTCAGCGCTTTTTCACATGAAAAGACTGGGACTAGGTAATTTGGGGGCGGGGCGGAGGAAGGACACAAGCCCGACGCAAGCGAAATCCTCCGCCCCGCCCCCAAATCACTTAGTCCCAGTCTTTTCATGTGAAAAACCGCTGAATACTAAAAAATATAAATAAGACTAGAAGGCCTAGGTCTAGGCTGGGCCTTTTCCTAGTATGGCACGTTCGTCTGTGGACAGGGGTCTGCTGGAAAGGTTAATAACCCATTTCTCTGAGTCAGTCGTGTTTCCGGGTCTAAATTCTTGTCTCAAATTCTGTAAGAGAAAGATCGTGTTTTTGTCGCTCTGAGAAGTAATGGGTATCCTAAAATATTTCTGGACGAAGTTGAGAAGAGACGTGCAAGGAAAACAGAATTTGTGCCATCACCCGAAGAACTTGTACGTATGTTTTTTGAAAATGTTGAACCAGAGAACAATTCCAGCTACGCAGTCCTCCCCTACATCAACGGCTCAACGGAACCCCTGAAAAGACTACTCAAACGATTCGGCATCAGAACAACAATGAAACCACTCCGAACATTAGAACAAGGCTTTCCATCACCAAAGGACAGACCACTTCCCGAAAACAGACCAACGTCGTGTACAAGATTAATTGCGCAGACTGCTCCTGGAGCTACATAGGTGAGACTGGTAGAGCTCTCGAAACGAGAAAAAAGGAACATAAAAGAAACGTGAAACAATGTAAATCCGGCACAAACATAGCAAAACATGCTTGGACTCAGGACCATAAAATCAACTTTGATGAGTGCAAAATCTTAGACAAGGCAACCTATCGACACAGAGCAACACTGGAGTCCTGGCATACAGCAACCACAGCCAATTCTGACAACAATGCACAACATTTACCGGAACAATATAGATTTTTTTTAAAAAAGAACAGATCATAGACATAGTTTTATATTTATAAGTATACCCGTTTCACTGAGAGTTTACGTAGGCGGAACCAATCATTGTTATATTGCATGTGATTATAATTGTAATTGTAAACCACTGTCCTTGTAGCCATATCCGTAGAATAGTTTATTATCACTTTACCTGTCGAAGACTGCAGACTGGCAGTCGAAAGCTTGTGTTTCAAATAAAAATTTACGATCAGAGAACATTTCCTGCCTCGTACCCAGGTGCCTCTTTGTAAAAAAACAGTGATGCCCATATGACGTGTTTACATGAAGTATTGTAGTGGGGAGAGATGGCGAAGGGGCTGATGGGAAGAGTGCACTTGACCCTTCCCAACAGCCCCTTCGCGCGTCGGATGCCTACCTGAATACTTCATGTAAGCGCCTGGGTACGAGGCAGGAACATTTCAGAAACTTTATTATGAATCCTGGTCGCGCATCTAGCATTTTTAATATTTACTGTAGTTTATGCTCAGGGAATTTCCAAAAGAATTTAGAGTAGGAGCCATTTTGAAAGGAGTAAGGGGCTATGACTATGACAGGCCTCAAATTTCCCTGAAATCAATCAACGGCAATGGCGTTAAAAATTGCCGTAGAACGTAACAGCTGTCTACGGCAATTTTGGCAGTTTCCACAGCATTTTTCAAATTACTGTAATAAAAATTTAATTTTATTGTTACTTTGGATTGTTGACAAGCTAGAAACATGTCTACGTATTTCTTTAGTGTTTTTTTCGAAGAAAACTAAGACTAAAATAGTGATTTACGCATTATTTGATCAACATCTGAATTCAAGTATCAAAGTAGTAATGCACAGTGAATACTATAAAAATTGCACTATATATGGCAAAAAATTGCCGTCGTTGCCGCAATGATCCACAGCATTTTGTTCTCCCTCTATGGAAATTGCTGCGATAAAATTCGAGCCCTGGACTATGAGCTCCCATGAGGGGGATGGGTCTGAGGCTGTTTCCCCATGAAGATTTTGACATTTAGGCCCTCTGAAATAGCATTTCCAGCCATTGGGTTGTTCCAGAACAGATCCACCCTGCCCCCAAGAAGGAAATTTCTGCCATTGTTTCCGATAAGAGTAAGTGTGAAACTAGTAGTTAGTTAGATACACAAACATTACATAGCCTGTGTACAGCCGTTACTCTCAACGAAGCGCGCGAGAGAACGTCTGTGAGTTGGATGCATAAATATCCTTTTTCAGGTCACGTGGATAGTTCCCAGATTTGGGGACCGCCTCTGATTGGACAGTGCTATTTGAATAATTTATGACAAATGAAGCCATTTCATTGGTTAATTGATAATTAGCATGCTTTAAAAAAACAACACACAAAAATTTTAAAATTCCAGATCAAGAATCAAGATTTCCTTCGGGGCATACAAAGGTTTGAAAGACTAGAAATATAATCTGTTGAGTTTAATTTTGTGCTGTATTGAAGTTTAAGAAAATAAAGACAGATAAAATTCTAGTGTTTGGACACTCAGCGAACAATGCTGACAAAATATATATAAAATACAACAAACTATCGGACGGAAATTGACAATTCATAATTGACAATGTAATAAATTGACAATCTGTTATATGTCCCGACTCCTTGCGAATAAGCATTTTTTTTACATGTAATGTATTTAAGAATAACCAGTTGTGTGTATATTTAATACTTTGTCTTTGTATACAAATATACACCATATATATATGTACACCAAGAACTGAGGTTGTACACCGGACGTGCCGGCAATGATCATCGTTCAGCATTGTTCGCACTCAAAACAAATCTCTTCATCGAGAAATATATGCAATATATTTCTGGTGTATCGTTTTTCAGATTGTATTTCAAGTCTTTCAAACCTTTGTATGCCCTGAAGGAAATCTTGATTCTTGATCTGGAATTTTAAAATTTTTGTGTGTTGTTATTTTAAACGCATGCTAATTATCAATTAACCAATTAAATAGTTTCATTTGTCATAAATGTCCAATCAGAGGCTGGTCCCCAAATCTGGGAACCATCCATGTGACCTGAACAAGGATTATGTATCCAACTCACAGACGTTCTCTTGCACGCTTCATTGGGAGTAACGGCTGTACACAGGCTTACTGTCGTTCCAATTGAAGTGTTCCTCAAATATTAGGGCCATTTATACGGAACAAAATAAGACGCGACTTACATAAGACGCGACTTAAGTAAGACGCGAGTTTGTCGTATAAAAGGTACAAAATTCTTATGTAAGTCGCGTCTTGGATAAGACGCGTCTTACATAAGAACAGGACTTTTAGCTGTTCTTATTTAAGTCGCGTCTTAAATAAGAAATTTTGGACAAAAAGTCTAACTACACATGCCAGAAACTTGAAACAACGTAAAATTTAATGCCTTGCATATTAAAACAAGAACAACCAAAACAACATTAGGGCAATTTATACGGAACAAAATAAGACGCGACTTACATAAGACGCAACTTAAGTAAGACGCGAGTTTGTGGTATAAAAGGTACAAAATTCTTATGTAAGACGCGTCTTGGATAAGACGCGTCTTACATAAGAACAGGTCTTTTAGCTGTTCTTATTTAAGTCGCGTCTTAAATAAGAAATTTTGGACAAAAAGTCTAACTACACATGCCAGAAACTTGAAACAACGTAAAATTTAATGCCTTGCATATTAAAACAAAAACAACCAATACAACATTATAGCTATAGCAAATAAATAAGACCAAAGCCGTAGAGAACCATTTATGCGATAACTTCACTTATTTAAGTCGCGACTTATTTTGTCACGTATAAATGGCCCTATTGATTCAATACATTACCTTGGGCTGACCAATTCATTTGATCAAGTTCCTCGAAATATTCATACACTTCCTGTGAAAGAGCCAATTCCAAGAATTTGATCATTTTTGGTCACTTCCTTTCTATTTATGATTGGTTAGTTGCACAAACAACAAAGGTGATTGGTGCATTCAAACTATTCAACAGGAAGTTTACAATTACACTAGGAAGTGCATAGACGGATTTTCATATTTATTACTGGGGTGGTGCCAGAAATTTTAGGGGGGTGAGCCGTGAGCAGGTGACTGAAGCAAGACAAAGTGTCACCAAACCCCAGTAAGGTCTATATATTCTAGGGGTGTAGCACTAGAGCCGCGAGGGGGAGTCTAGAGAGCAGAAAACAAAGTGTCCCAGGAAACATTTGAAAAAAATTATGATTTCTAGCTTCGAAAGACATGTCCGATTGTCTGTTGAAACTTGAGAGAGTTAAAGACTTAAAGTTAAATGAACCTGTAAAGTGTAAACCCAATAGGCCAATACACAATATGCTTTTACTTTTATAAAGTCATGGACATTGTGTTGTATGAATCCGAGTACAATTTATGATGCAACTTCGATGTGAATAATATCTGGGGCGTAAAGATTAAATCTAAGCAAGTCTATTTCCTAAAAGAATTAAAAACTAAAAATAGTGTTCGTAAAAATTCCAAACGTTCCTTGCGTGCAAGCTATTCGCATGACAAGGCACTGCAAACTCTGTTCAGGGAAGATACTAGAGTTTCAAAACTTTACAATTGCTCCAATAAACCAGTGAATGCAAGCGAGGAGCGATTAGTTTCAGAGTGTTGCACTGTCTTTTTCTATTTGAGTGTACTCCTACGTTTATTTTGTATCATCAACACTCTGCACGTTGGAGTGGACTATTTAATTATTTATTTATTATGCCGAATATTGGGGGGGTTGAAAATTTTTTTGGAGGGGTGGACGTTTTGTTTGGGGGGGTTATAGCTAATATTGGGGTGGTAGCACCCCCCCAGAAAATCCGTCTATGAGGAAGTGTATGAATATTTCGAGGAACTTGATCAAATTAATTGGTCAGCCCGAGGTAATGTATTGAATCAATATTTGAGGAACACTTCAATTGGAACGACAGTAAACACTACAATCTACTGTAACATTTCTTAGTCCCATCTGATCATATCAGTCCAATCATGTTTAATGCTCAGTCATGCTAGACTTGCACATATTCTTAAATACTAAGTTCTGGTTTATAAGGCCTAAAAAAATACCTGTGGTTCCGGTTTCATATCATGAAAAAATTAGGGTCGGTAGGTCGGAAATACATTTTTTAAAAATTTTTTTTCATGGTTTTGGCTGGGTTTTTTGCTGGCCGATTTGCAGTAGAGTTCCAACATCAATATTATTAACTACTGATGTGTATCTCCTATGGACGAATTTAGACAATTTGGTTCAATCATTAGTGTGACAAGAGACGCCATTTTGGCATGCTGTATGAGCAGCCCGTAACTACCCGGAGAAAATCAGGTCGCATGGTCAATCGCATTGAAAAAATAATAGGGTCGGCAGAAAAAAATAGGGTCAGTCGGGAACCAGAACCACAGGTATTTTTTTAGGCTTAACCTGAGCTTGGACAGATGTCATAGATCAAATGGCAGATGAGAAGAGTATTGTGTACATACGTACGTGGTACGTAGCTGACAAAACAGAAGTACCACACTGTAATATTGGCATACTTCTGGTATGTAAGTACGCAAATTATTGCACCCTGGACACCCAAAGGGTGTAACATTTAATCGGCATGGTTTTTAACCAATCGGAATTGAGTAAATTAGCTAGAATGCTATTAGTTAGTAAAGTATAAACTTCAACAGCTTGATGCACCACAGTCTGTGTTGTTGCAATTGATACCTTAATCCTAACAATAACCTCTATCAAACCTGAAAACCTCCCAAATGTGGACCACAGTGTCACTAACAGGGCAGGAAAAAAGAATTTTCTTCCTGGGAGCACAACCTGGAGACAAAAATTTCCTGCAGACCAACGAAGTATTTTTGTGCTAAATCTGCATGTGCATAAACATATAGTGTTCTAGCTGATCATGGTTTTAAATTCAAGGAATAATATCTGTCAACCATATGTTGTTGCGCCCATAGTGGGGCATGGGTGTTAAGGTTTCCTTCAATTTTTCAATTGCAAATCTTCATTCAAACGAATTCCTGCAGCTGTTTAACATTTCCTGCAAGCAGTGCTCGCGTGCTCGCCTATTTTTTCCACCCCTGGTCACTAATGTAGGCTGTTGCAATTATATCAATGAGTGTGTAATAAAGTAGAAGTAGAAAGTGCAAACTCTCCAGTCTCCCCCTTCACAAGTAAAACTGTCTGCTGTTAGATGGAGTAAAAAAGTAAAGTACAGGTGTATGTACCACAGAATACCACGGTACTACAGAATACCAGTCTTATTTATTTCTTATATAAAATTTGAAGGAAATATGCTATAAACTTTATTTTTGCGATTATATATTAGTTTTAGTCTTAATTGACATATAAAAACAAAAAATGTATATTTTCTTAAAAATTCTTAAAAATAATCAGGATTAACAAACAGTAACATTCTATATTTTTGGTACTTTTTTTTCGCATAATGCTTATAAAATCCGAATGTTTAATTTAAAATAAGTTCGCAAACCAGCATAATTTATGTTGATCAATACTTTTTCTATGCAATGCAACATTATTACTACACTGGAATCACACAGTGTAATCAATTTTACCATTGAAAAACTGAATTTTTCAAAATTATTGATAAACCTGGTATTCTTTGGTTATACCACTGGTATTCTGTACTTAGATTCTGTATTCTGGAATTAGTGTTTAACTTTCACTAAATTAAGTTAGCAATATCCCACAGTATTATCATACAACATGACACACCAAATCCTGGTACAATTTGATAAACCGTTGCTTACTTACCTCTGCACTGGCATTCTGTGTACATTGGATTTTTTTCCACAGAATATTCATTTAAAAAAAATAATTAGGTCTATGAAATCTTGTCCCAAAACCCCCAGGAAGAAAAAATATATCGATAGACTATACTAAAAAATATCAAGGAACCATATTATATACATTAGACAAAAGATGTGGAACATGTAAATTTTTGCGGTATTCTGTGGTACATACACCTGTAGGGCATAGTTGGGCTGCATTGTAGCTCAGTGGGTTAAAACATTATAAAACGTTATCAAAATTCAAATTCTGTTCTATTTGCTCAAAGTAGTCTCTGTCAATCCCTTGGGCCTGAAAACTATTGTCTCTGCTCTGCTGCATGTTATTCGTTTGTATAAATTATTAATTTTTTTTTGTCCATTCTGTTTTGTTTGTAATGTATATTTTATCTTCAGGAATGTATTCTGAGTGGTTTGCTGTCTGTAAACAAGAAAAAAGTTCTTCACATGGATCGTAACAAGTATTATGGTGGGCTAAGCGCATCTCTCACACCTCTAGAAACTTTTTATGAACATTTTGAAAGAAAAGATAAACCCGCTGAGAAATATGGCCGAGGAAGAGACTGGAATGTTGATCTAATTCCTAAGTTTTTGATGGCTGATGGTAAGAATACCCCCATTGAGTGCCAGCAGTCTCCTGTTGTCAAGTAAAATCATCTGGCATTAGACAGAGTAAAATCACTTTAGGGGACATCAGCGCACAATGCCAATCTGATTAACCCAATGAGTGCTGGCAGCACTCTCGTCTCAGGGACCCTTGATGTCATTTATTGAGTAAAATCACTTTGTGTTAGATAGAAGCAGTCAGTGATAAATGTCTGATCAATAGGGTTGGGCGATATTTCGATATTTTGATTTGTCGCGATATTTTCAATCGCGATTATTGTATCGAAGGTAGAAACTTGAGCGACAATATGTCGAAATTATCTTCATGCTCGTTGACTATCATGATATTGCTTCGTATGTGTATATACCTTTTATAAAATCCTAAAAAAATATTTCAGTTCCTAGAAAATATAGTTTTTAAAAGAATTAAAACTATTTCCTGAATTGAATACAAAATTAATACGATACCAAAGCTATTATTTATGTATCAATCCGCTGAACAACGAAATTACAGTCTTTTCTTGCGCTCATGTGTGCCAGCGGAGACATACAGTTGTAGACACTGCAGACATAGTAGACATGCAGTTCTGGTTTAATGACCATGAGTAAATATTAGACTAGAAAAAGGCTTCGTATTACTATAATTTGTTGTTTTACTTGTTTTTAATAAGATTATATATCAGCTTACTATGCTTTGATATTAATTAAAATTGAAAAATGTGGTCATTGTTTTTATTGCATTTATCGCCGCAGGGGTTTCAAAATAAGCCGGCGGCCGGCGGAGTTCCGCCGGCTACTTGAACTTTTACCGCCGGCTACTAGTTTCGTCTGGTCACAGGAAAAATTTTATATACTGTACAAAGGTACAAGCGAACCAACACGATGTTTGTTATGTTCCAATTGGAATTCAAGTTGGGCGGTCTCGAATTTCCCTGAAATCAATCGACGGCAATGGCGTTAAAAATTGCCGTAGAACGTAACAGCTGTCTACGGCAATTTTGTCAGTTTCCACGGCATTTTTTCAAATTACTGTAATAAAAATTTAATTTTATTGTTACTTTGGATTGCTGACAAGCTAGAAACATGTTTACGTATTTCTTTAGTGTGTTTTTTTTTTCGAAGAAAACTGAGACTAAAATTATAGTAATTTACGGATGATTTGATCAACATCTGAATTCAAGTATCAAAATAGTAATGCACAGTGAACAGTTTAAAAATTATACTATACGGCAAAAAATTGCCGTCGTTGCCGCAATGATCCACGGTATTTTGTTCTCCCTCTACGGCAATTGCCGCGATAAAATTCAAGCCCTGAATTCAAGCAAAACATCACTTATTTTGGAAGATCAATAAGATAAATTATAATACATAGTACCAAACATAGCAAAAGAAAGAAGAAGGGATGAAGTGAAGTTCATTACGTACATAAGTATAACATCATTTGATTAATGATTTCGGACTCATAAATTAATACTATTCTATTACTGTAGTGTACATTGTCATTCTGTTCATGCAGCTGTAAAAATTAAACTACTAGTAGCACATTAAAGTACATTGTCACTTACAAGTAAAAATGCAAATGACATCTAAATCTAACATGTTAACAGTTGTACTTTGTCTTTTTACGTATTCTATATTATTTGATTGTTAATTTGCGGCGAAAATTTTTTAAATTTCCATGCGAGGGCACGCTCCCCTCCCCGCGCGATTTTTTAACTATCAGTCACAGCCGGCTACTTTTTTGGTACAACCGCCTACTTCAAATCATTCTGAAACCCCTGCGATAGATATTATCGAATATCGTGATAATTTCCTTGACAATAATCGTGAAATGATTTTTTTAATATCGCCCAACCCTACTGATCAACTGTGCAGTATCTCAGACACTGGCTAACAATGATTGGCCAGCTTTTCAAAATTTATATTCAATTTGATTTTCAATTTGATAGCTCATGCTGATCACTTCCTGCATGATCAATCACGTTGTAAAAGCAGTCTCAATGATACATTGCATATTTGTGTTTTGGAATTTTCTGCATGTCTGGTGCCAAAATTTCAGACCCAGATCATGTATTCTATTTAGGCCAAAAAAAATATGTGGTTTCGTATTTCTTCTTGTAAAAACTTAGGTAGGGTAGGTCGGTTTTAACTTCTTTTTTTTCAACTTTTTTTAAAATTTTCCTAACAACCAGAAGCCATTTTGACACAAACGTTTTCCTCTAAGTTCAAATACTTACAAGGATGATCCAATAAAAAAGTTTAGGGTCAGGATTTTGGCATCCAAAAGCTAGGTAGGGTCGGGAAACCGGAAACCCACAAACCCACATTTTTTTTGGCCTTATGAAATGTTGCTGGAACAGTACACTTGTCAAACCTTTATTTTGTTAATCTAGAGCTTGAAGTATCCCCTGTGGCAATGTGTGATTGCCAACTGTCATCCTAATTTGACTGGTGCTTAATACCACTCAAAGGGATATTTCAATACTGGCAGTACTCTACCACCGACAAGTAAAATCATCTGGCATTAGACAAAATAAATATTAGTAGGGTACATTTGGGCACATTGCCAGTCAATGGGTTAATAAGAGACAATGGCACATAGGTTTGTTAACCTATTTACTGGCAGTACTCTAGCGCTGACGAGTAAAATTGTCTGGTGTTAGTAATACTAAACTACTAAAGTAGGGCACATTTGGGCACATTGCCAGTCAATGGGTTAAATATTGTATTTTGTACATATTGCGATATTTTACGTTTCAGGTGAACTTGTTAAGATCCTGATTCTCAGTGGTGTAACACGATACCTAGAGTTCAAGCAGATTGACGGAAGTTTTGTCTACAAGAGTGGTGGCAAAATCTACAAAGTACCAGCTAACGAGAAAGAGGCTCTTGCCTCATCGCTTATGGGAATTTTCGAAAAACGGAGATTTAAAAATTTCTTGCATTTCGTTTCAAATTTTGACGTAGAAGATCCCAAAACATGGCAAGGTATGGATTAATTTAAAATCTTTGGTTTGTATTTGTTTCAAACCTTGTGTAGCAGTTTATATAAGGCGAGACTTTTTTTATTCATTGGTTTACGAATCGTTTCAGAAAGTGAAAAAAAAAAAAAATGGATGTCAACAATAGACGTTATGCATAATGACATCACAAGGCAGTAGTCATCCCCCGGGAAAATTAAACGATTCAAAATGGCCACTATCGAAATATTCCCGGGCGATGACTACTAAGACCAGCATTCTTTGCGGGCATCATGCCTTGTGACTACACAGCCAGAAACGCGCAAGTCGGAACAGATCTGCAACAGATCTGTTAAATTCTGTTGTCAACAAGCCGATATCTGGATGCGTTCGCTCGCCTTGTACCTGTCTGTTCTGACAGACCTGCAACGGCCTGTCAACAGGTCTGTTACAAGC
>CACRXK020016560.1:0-11273 GCA_902702795.2 Paramuricea clavata | reverse complement strand
AATTCGGCACATGTCTGCGACTGCTTAACGATTTTATGTGAACCAGGCTTTACTGAAAAAAGGAATAACATTGATTAAATAACTGAGACGTTCAAATGGGTTACAGCTGTTTGCGCTGAATTGTTTTGTATTATAT
Organism: Paramuricea clavata; assembly: GCA_902702795.2. Classification (NCBI taxonomy): domain Eukaryota; kingdom Metazoa; phylum Cnidaria; class Anthozoa; order Malacalcyonacea; family Plexauridae; genus Paramuricea; species Paramuricea clavata. The sequence continues at coordinate 11,137 of CACRXK020016560.1, read as the reverse complement.
CAAAATATTCGCATATTTTTATACAATAAGAAATAATATAAATTCTTGAAGGGCCTTGAGCAAAGTGACCCAGGGTCGGCCTGAAAAAGTTGATTTTTTATACAGAACCGTGACTTACTTGAATTCTGGTTTCATTGATAATTGTTTCTAAACCTAGAGACAATTCAGTTGCTAGCTAGAAAACTATACTGAGCGAAACTAACGAAATATTGACATTTGACATCACAGCGAGTATACATTTCTGATTTCTTTCGGCCAGGGCCCGGGGTTTTCCCCGAGATTTAATTCGTACATTCTAACGAAACTTTTATAAAACAGTTTAAAAACGATGAAAATTCTGTCTGTAGTATGACTAATTCTGAGTTTTCCAATTTCATTGAACATTGTTATTTGTTAAACAGGTAAAGGTATTTGTTAAAGAGGTAAACAAAGCGAACAGAGAGAAGATTGTATAGTATGTCACAATCAGGACTCGTGGCATTGAGGCGCGCAGAAGACACTGGACACACTGGCATTGAATGACTCTATCCGTGAAGCCAAACTGTACTCAAACAATTTGATTCAAGCGCCAAACCAAAGAATAATGATGAAAGACATATATTTACATAATCAAGCTTCATTCAGTGTAGTGTAAGGTGATTTAATCTGTTAATATCAAGAATTATGTTTACCGAAAAAGTATGCTCGATTTCGACACATTTTCAAATTTTACAAAGTGTGCGCGCTTGTCATTTTTGTCAAATGGTAGAACAGAAAGATATTATTGGCGATTTGTGTTGACTAATGTTAGTAGTTTATAGAAAAGTTAAAGTCATGTGCCAATCAAGTGCCACGATTTTGAAATAAGCTTTCGAAGGTGGCATATTTATTTTGAGACAATATCCTTTATCCGTTCAGGAGGGTCAATAACTGCACTGTTTTCTATTTTATACCAAAGAATAATGATCTAAGTCATATCACCCGCGAAAATAGAAGAATAAGTCTATATTTCTGCGCAAAAATTTTGAAATTTAGGTATGAATTTGATTTAAAAAATAGCTCTGAAAATATGTCGATATTTGGCCTTCATTCGGAGTATCAAGTTGGTTACCAGTCGATCGAACATCAATCGCCCCCAAAAATAATTTAAAGGAAATTTGAGTAAAATGACATCGATTTTAGTTGTTCCCAAGGATAGATCTTCAAAATACTAGAGTATGAGAGAAATCTATTTTTGAGCCCCATATTGACCTGGAGGTTTTTACGGAGACAGCCTCTTAAACCCTATTGAGCTGCATATTTGATGTCAGATCGATTTCGATTCGTTTTTCCTACCCGAAATTGGCGCGAAAACCACCTAAATTATAATGACGTAAAAAAGTAGGAATATCGGGTTTTTATAGGAAATCTCGGGATATTTTGGAAGCTTACTTGGGATTTTTACAAAATTACAGTAGGCAACGCTGACTGTATTATTTTGAGCGGTGCTCGTGTGCTCGTCTACTTTTCCATTTTGTTGTTTGAGTCCCGTGCAGTAACGCATGTGAAAAACACCTTAATTTAACTTAACGACGTTTTCTCTATAAGAATTTTTGGGAGCTTACTTGGGATTTTTACAAAATTACAGTTGGCAACGCTGACTGTATTATTTTGACGATTCTTTGTTTTCCACTTGCCATGAGTCATGAGAGATTCGATATAAACTTTACAGCGAAGGAAAATTTGTATGGATTTTAGTGGTAAAGATCTCTTCAGATTTCTGCTGAAAGCGAAAGGTGTAGTTAATTTTTGTTATTTAAATTCGGTTGCTGTTTAGTTTTTGTACTGATCTAAGATCAGGCGTTTACGTGAAAATCATGCACGTATCAAAACTCAAACAAACTAAAACGAATTGCATGTGCATGCACTGATAGATCTATTTTCTGCAAGTAAATCATGCATGCATGGGAATGAGCTCTTAAAATGTTTTACTCTCCTGCAGGAAGCTCGGCAGGAAGAATATTTGCATTCCATCTGATTGGTTAATTAAGAGGAGTACATTTCATTAATTTCAGTCTCGCTCCGGGAGTGCAATTTTGTGATTGCTGGGGGGAGCGGCCGGGAAATCAAAACAAAAAAAATCCAATATGGCGGCGAAATTTATTTTGTATAAAGAACAAACGTGGACAAATTTAACTAAAGTTTGGCACAAGAATGAGTTTAAAAAACATAGTATGGCAAAAAGAACCTGTGAAAAATACCTGGAAACAGTTTTAAGAAATATTATTATTTATTTAAAAAATTCCTGGTTTCTGATTGGCTAACAGCCAACTGTGAAATTGTCATATCAACTCAATGGCTAACCAAATATGGATTTTCACATTCATATTAGCAAAATGACGTCAAAGAGTCAATACGAAAAAAATTTGGACGCGTTTGCGCTATATTACTATGACGATGAGAATCATATTGACTCGCTGACGCCATTGATAGAGAGTTTGGCAAATACAAGGGCAACGGCAACGGCAATATGGTAATCAACAATAGCATTAATCCTCAAAGACAAAGGCAAATGTAAATTACATGGTCTTAAGCCTTGTGCAATGCCGTAGTTGTTGAAACTAGTGCGTGATTTGCACATTTTCACGGTGCATGACTACGGCAACGGTTAATTCGTTCGATGTTATTTGAGGTGTTTTATTTGAATTCGCGGACTATTTTTTACTTAAGGGTACGTTTGAAAGAAACAGGAATACTTAAAGAGGCAAATTAAGTGTAGTAACGTATACTTTGGCTCAAATACAACAATATAAGCAATTATATTTTTCCCGTTGCCGTTCTAGGTTGCCAAACTCTCTAATATGACGACGACGACGGCTGCCGAAAGACTAAGGAATTGTTTAATTTTTTTCTTAATACAAATAAAATACAAATGGCTTCTTGCATTTTTGTTTTGAATTTTTTAATAAATAATAAAACATTTATTGAATTCGGTTTTGGCACAATATGAAAAATTATCAAGCCCTCAGTTTGGCGTTATCAACCTCAGCCTTCGGCTTCGGTTCATAACGACGAACTTCGGGCTTGATAATTCTTCATATCGTGCTCAACCTCATTCAATAATTGTTAAATATCGGCGGGATACCGCGAAACGTGACAATGTAAGTTTGTAATACAATTTATAAATATTTTCTTACTCTAAAATATGTTGTTTGAGTTGGAATAATTTGTTCTAGTTTAAGTTAAGTGCTTTTATGAGTTTATGGTCATTTTCCAAGTTTGTTTATGCCAAATTTCTTACAAAAGAATTAAAAACTCTTGACAAAATGCAGTTAAATTTTAAAAAAGCGATTTTGTCATGCATATAATAAATAAATAATCACACGGGCAAGTCGTGGAAGCAATGTTTAACACTATACACGTGATATTTGAAAAATGTACCAAAATTGCACGAGCCGCCTGGACGAGTATCAGAGAGAGAGAGAGAGATAGAGAGATCATCAGAGGGAGGGAATTATTTTAATGATTCTCCCCTTCTGACGATCTCTCTCTCTAACACTCAAATCAAGACGAAGTGCAATTAAAATTGCTCTCCTTCCAATTAAAAATGCACTCTTTTCAATTAAAATTGCACTCCTTGATCTGTGTGATTACCTATACAAATATAATTTGATGAAATACTCTATCCTATATTTTTGTAATTATATGCAAAAGGCTATGGTTTTCTAGGCTTAGCTGCACATATACGCAGTGCGTACCTATTTTCTAATTTAATCTTACTAGCACGATTTACCTGGGGAATTTGTTAATTAATTAAAATAGCCTGAAATTAAAAGTAGGGTACAGACTGTATATGTCGGTAACCTTTGTTTACATTTCGGTATTCAAAATATTGAACTTTATTCGACAACTATTTATATTTTCATGCTTCTACAGTATAACCATTAATCAAGATACAACAATCAGGCTTTGCAAGAACATAAAATGAAATTATAACCTAATAAAAGTGTTTATATCACAGCAGGAGACTCCTATGTGCGTATGCGCAGACCGGACTGTACAGTGGCGTAACGTTATATCAGGGGGCCCCCGGTTCAAAATTTTTGAAGGCCCCCCCCTAGTATAGAAGTACCAAAGGCACGAGTCGAGCACCGTATATGCACGAGTTTTCTAGGGGGTCGAGGGCATGCTCATCCGGAAAATGTTTTAATCTAGACTCTCTGAAATGCCATTTCCTGGACTTTGGGGAGAGATTTTACAGAATTCTGATGGTCATAAAACGTCATTGTAACATGTCAGAGGCCCTGACCAATGTTTTTGCTCTATCGCCTAAGCCTGGGGGCCCCCATTTGGGTTGGGGGCCCCCGGGTTCTCCCGGTCTGAGCCCATAGTAGTTACGCCACTGGGACTGTACCCTATCTTTAAAGAATTTGTGTATTGATAGGTTGCTTGAGGTCGATAAATTTCTTCATTAAAGGTCTGCTGTTGATGGATGAATTCTTTGTGTTATTGTAACTTCTTGCATGCAGATCTGTAGGTTACACTGAAATTGCAGTTAAATAGCATGCAGGGTGTTTACATTCATTTGCAATTTGTCGCCTTCGCGTCACTAGTCAGCAGAAAGGTCAACCACTTGGCCAATGATCGTATATAGCTTTGTCCAATTTCGAGGATTCTTATACAGGGTGTATAAAAAAAAGCGCAATCCTCGACTGAAATGAAAATTGCTAAACAAATAATAGACGAAAACGTTAAAGTTTACATTTATTTTAAAGCGTAGCCATTCAGCTTTCTAACAGTGGGTTGTTTCTTAAATTTGACTCATTGGTTCGCGGCTAATAATACTTTACGTTATTGCGATTGGAGATTAAAAAAATTGAGATGGAATAACAAATCGTTCTCATGAAAATAACTGATTTTTTCGTTAAAACAAAAAAAATGTTGCATTTTATTAAATGGATTGTAACAATAAGTATAATTACTGCTTTTCTTCCACTATTTTTAATTTCTTCCACTATTTATAATTTTGGCTTGGACCATCTAAGCTGACTGACATCAACTTGCTATAATTTCTGTTTACATTACATCGCAATTCGATGACACTCTGGCTCAGACACCAGAATGTTTTGACGATTTTTAGCATTCGTTTAGCATTTTCAAACAACCTGGTCCGAGTCTTTTAAAATACTTTTAACTTTTTTACTCCTACCTGCAATACAAACCTAGCCAATTTGAGAGCGGCAGCACCGTCTCCCTTTGACAAGCAAAATCGACTGGTACGAGACATTAAACTAATAAAGCAGGGTGCATGATTGCATTGGGGCACAATGCAAGTCAGGGGGATATAAATAACAATATTATAACATGGTATTCACCTAAATAGACAGAGCAGTGTTATATGTTGATATAGTTCAAAACAGAGTGAACAAAACTGTAATTGAAAAGTTTAATCTTCAACCCTTTCGCGCTCGTATTCGACTTTTCCACTTAGCTTGGGACAACCAAGGGACAACCTTAAATCTTAATTAAAACAACTCTATACTGCATGCATGCATGTATCATATATGGTAATGTGTGTTTGTATAGCCCCAGCGAGTTAACGCTCTACAGGGTGTCCCAAATAAAACGGAAACTATTGAAATCACCAATAACAATTTAATTGTTAGAATTTGAATGCCTTAGCGCTCTGTTGGTTCCCACGAGTGCATAAATGATTGACATAAGTAAATTTTATGCATAAAGAAACTGTTTAAGAAGCTGTTTTTAATTCCCAGGAGCAGAAAATCGCGCACTTTACTAGGAGATATTCCTAACTAAATTCTAATACATGCACCTTGTCAATATTTTACGCATCATTACGTCCAGCTGTTTGATAGGGCATTCAAATTTAACAATAAGTGATTTCTATAGTTTCCGGGGTTTTTTGGGACACCCTGTATAGAGCGTCTTGTTGTTAATTAAATTAATTTCTAAAGATAACTTCTCCAAAATAAGCGCACGTATTTTGTGTTTATTCACTAGATAATCTCGAGGATGTAATGCGTTCTAATAGGAAGTTGGCGTCAATGGTAGTAAATGCACTTTATGCAGTGGATACATTTTTCGTTTTGAGGTAATAATATATTGTAAAGCTTCGTATGAGCCGTTCAAAGGAGGTTGAGGCCGACTCACGGAATAGATGAAATGAAAGTGACAGAAAGAGTTAGAGCAATTTGCAGTTGTTTTTGCAAACCGGGCACCATGCGAATTTTGCCATTTCACTCATTGGTCGTGCTTCTTTTGCCAAATCAAAAGAACGAACGCGTGCTTCAGCCCGATTTCCAGTTCTGAAAGGCCCGCGGCAGGCAAACAGTGCGCGCAAAGCAGGCTGCAGTCATTTGCCATTGTGACCATTGTTTAACTGCCCCACACTCAAGTATAACCATAAAAAGTCACAGATGTTGCCTTGCAACATCCGTGAGTCAAAAATCATGTGCGTGCATTGGAAATTTCGATATTTTATAAAGCATTCTTTTCTATAGCGGTCTTCTTGTGATGTACACTAATATGGGCAAGAAAATGAGGAATAATGGACACACGAACTGGTTCAAATATTATATCCATCGATATTGGAGGTAACTACATATTATCCTTATGTATACAGTATATATCCATATGTTGAATATTACCTTCAAGTGAAAAAAAATGCGCGATCCGAATTTCAGCAGAGCTTATAGCTCTAGAGTACGGAGACCGACAAGAAACGGTTTTAACTTTTATGCTTCACACTATGAATTGCCGTTATATATTAGGAACCTCTAGCAAGAAGGACGAAAATGCAACGGAGATATAGATACACACTGAAACTCATAATATTATCACTAAAGTAATAGCATAGTTGCCCGGGTTTCTTTTGTTTCAACAGGGTCGATTACTAACTAATCGCCCGCTGTAGCGGGCGATTAGTTCTAATCGCCCGCTAGAGCGGGCGATTAGAACTAATCGCCCGTTACCAAGGGTCACACCTTTGTCTCCCTGACGACTACGCATTAGGCAAGTGCCTCACGCACATAATCGTGCAAGGAACAGCAACAGTTAGCTCAGAGCCGTCAATAGTCTATCATCCGATCCCTGAGTTGCCGCATCATTTAAATTACGTTCGTGCAGTCTCCAATTTTATACTAATATATTTAGCGTTTTTGTTGTGGTACGTTAAATTATAGATTGCGCATGCGTAACCGATTAAAGCGTAAAAAGTGCGCATGTGCAACAAGCTTTTACATCCCACAAGCAATGAAGCAAATGTTTTAGCTTAAATACGCTGATTCCAAGCAGGGCATGTTTGTCCATTTTTAAATGGGAGCGAAACTATGCTATTACAAACTAATAGCATGGCTTTTCGGGAGATTAGTGATTAAATGACCCCTTACCCTCGGCAGGTTTGCGGAATTCCCTCGGGCTTCGCCCTCGGGAATTCCGCAAACCTGCCTCGGGTTACGGGGCCATTTAATCACTAATCTCCCTCAAGCCATGCTATTACTTATAATAATATCATAGTTAACTCGGTTTCTTTTGTTTCAACAGGGACGTTTAATCACGTATTTCCCTCATTACCCATGCATAATTACGCTTTCGTCTTCTAAATTTCCCCGGGAAATTTAGTTGAAAACAAAGAATTTCTTTGTCTTCTAATTTTCCCCTGCATGCTTGATGACGGAAATTTAGTTTAAAACAGAGGATTTCTTTGTCTTCTAATTTTCCCCTGCATGCTTGGTGAGGGAAATTTAGAAAACAAAAGCGTACCTCAGTACCTCTGATTGGAGTCGAGCTGTACCTCATCGAAACCGATCATCGGCACAACTACTATGGACAGTATCTGACGACACCGTCCCGTACACATTCGAACAATCACTTTGCCAGCTTTTATTCCCTAATCTTGAACATTTCAATTGTGGGAGAAAATTCCGTTTAATTCCTAAAACGCCAATGAACGCGGAGATGTGTTTCTGCGCGTGCGTATATATGAAAAGTGTTCGTACCAAAATCATAAGACAATCAAACAGCATTCAAAACAGGCAACACACCACGCGCGATTCCCTCGTTAACTATGATATTACAAAGTAATAGCATGGCATTACGGTCGATTAGTGATGAAATGTCCCTCAAGCCTCGAGAGGTTTACATTTAATCAGGTACATTTAATCACTAATCGCCCTGAATGCATGCTATGCTATTACTTATAAAAAATATTAATTAAAATACCGGGAGATTTTTAGACGTTGTCCGGTTCTCCCCGTTCCGTTACAACTGCAAATCACAGATTATCGGGTTTTGTTAGTGCATGTCATGAAGGGCCCAATATGAAATAGCGACAACTGCTATTTCATATTGGGCCCTAAAACAACTTTCAACCATGGGCGTACCGGAAGGAAAAATTTAGGGGGGGCGGAAAGAAAATTGCCTGACTTTTCGGGATTTTGCCCCAAAAAAATTTCGGCCAGTGTACCATTTTAGGGGTCAAAAAAATTTTCCGGACAACCAAAATTTTTCGGAAAATAAGACAAATTTTCCAAAAACAAAAAATTGCCCACCAAATTTACTTAATTTTAGACAAAATTCACAGAATTTGTCCCATTTTTTTTATTGCAGACCAAAATTGCCCGACTGTTCATCCAATATTGCCCGACTGCCCAACAAACCGCCCCCCCCGCCCCCCTCCCCCGCCCGGTACGCCTATGCTTTCAACCATAAAGGCTTGTGTTTGAACATCGATCCTTAAACCGTACTAATTTCATACCATGGATAATAGACGACACGCTTTCCTTCTGAATCATTTCCCCACAGACGGCATGCAAATGAACTCGTTGTAAAATGGATATAATCACTATGACTGAGGCGAATATATTGTTTTAGATTATTTTTTAACAAAGTGAAAGAAAACATCCAAATGCGCCAGTTGCAGAAGAGTTTAGAAATAAAACTATTTTAATTTCAGCTGGTTAACAGTTACTGTTTTAGTGTTGCAGTGTTTCTTGTATATGCACATGCACATGCACTTGAAAACAACTTCTTGCATGTCTGACCGCTTTATTGCTTCACTATACAAAGTCGTTTTCTCGGTGTGTCTATGCTTAGAAGTTAGAATATAAGACACAATGATAGAAATTGGAGGACTCTTTCAAAAAACCACAACAGTCTGTTTCATCCGTATAGGAATCATCAGGTGGACCACCTGATGATTCCTATACGGATGAAACAGACTGTTGTTAATCACCTGGGGCCGGTTGTTCAAAAGCCGATTAACGCTAACCTAGGGTAAAATTTGCTTAACTTAGGGTTAAATTTTAACCCTAGGTTACTTTGCGTTGTTCAAAGCTAGGTTATCCTTAATCCTCGGTTAAAACAATGGTTAAATTTAACCCTCCTCGCTAGGTGGGTTAACTTGCTAATCGGGCGGTTAACTCGTATTCAAAATGGACGTTGAAGGAGTGAAAAAAGAAAACATGTAAAAGTCTTGGTGAAACAAACAGTGTACAAAGATTTTATGGAGGAAAATGAACCTCAAAAAGTAAATTCTAAGTCTATAAATACTATAAAATTCTTATTTGTCCCGTATGATCCCGCTTTGAAATGATTTTATAGCTACAAGTTGGCTTTGAATTTATATACGACCATTTTTAAAAGATACGTTAACTTTCTGTCCATTTTGGGGTGCTATGCCTATGGTCTAAGCATGGACATTACAATTAACTGTTTTATTGTGTTTTAATACTAGTACTGTGGAAAAGTACCTTATAAATTTACAAAACGCCAAAAGAAACAGCTACGTCTGTCATCTGCCGGTTTTCAAAATATAGTTTGGCATACAAATGCCGTAATCAAGATTGTGTACACTGCATTGTACAGTAAAGGATTTACCTCACAAGATTTTTGTCGATTGCCGCCACCGAAACTGTAGACTGTAGTTTTGTTAAAGCCGAGCATTCAACTCAAGTTTCTTCAAAAAATAACTCTAGCAAAAATACTTGTATTGCCAAACAATTCGCCGTACCACCACCTGTTTCACAAAGTTTCCACTTGCCATTTGTGGAACAGTCACAAGTTCTTGCACATCTATACTGTTTGCAGCGCAGTGTATCACCTACTAGTAAAAACACTGTTTTTGAAAGCGCCGCTTCTTTTTCTGTTTTCGTGTTCTGTTTTATAGGATAAACACGCATGCGTTGAAAAATGCTTTTCAACTTCCATTTGATTGGCTGGGATTTTGTTCTGAAATTTAATTATTCATGCACTGCCTTAAATTCCAAAATTGATTCATTTAAATTTATATTTTTTCTTGAAACTTTCAAAATGCTTAAATCCACGTCTGAAATATCCAATTTCAGTTGCCTAGTTAAACAATATTTCTCATATCTATCCCATTATATCCCTAGTTTTGACACGGGGTCAGCCAATCAAAAACGTTCTTATATTACATTTATTTTTAAAACAAATTTAACCTTGGGTTAAATGTGTTAACCCTGGGTTAACTAACCGCACCTCTAACCCAGCTTTGAACAACGCAGTTTTAACTCAGGGTTAACTAACCCTGGGTTAAGGATTCTAACCCAGGGTTAGCGCCAACCCTGGATTAAAGTTAATCAGCTTTTGAACAACCGGCCCCTGGCAAAAAGCCATTTATATAAGTTAATCACCAACACATTTTTAACGTTTGGACTTTATTGTCTTCATCAAAGTAAAATCGTTTACTTCATCAAAGTAAAATCGTTTACACAAAATCGTTTATATACCCTACCAGATGAGCATAATTATTCATACACCTCAGAATCATGTTCAATGTTCAACCCCGAAGGGTACATTGTCATAAGTCTATTAATCCAATACGTTTCCCTAATTGTTGGTTCTGCTGGATTGGTTTTGTCAATTATGACTATATCACAATTATTCATTAAGCCATTATGTTTTTCGCCTAAGAAATGTGAATGAAAAAAGGCTTGTGAATGAGCTTTGTTGGACATTGCTTTCCTTTGGCAAGATTTACAATTATTCCATATATATATATATATATATATATATATATATATATATATATATATATATATATATATATATATATATATATATATATATATATATATATATGTATATATATATATATATATATATATATATATATATATATATATATATAATTTATATA
>CACRXK020016559.1:0-11273 GCA_902702795.2 Paramuricea clavata | reverse complement strand
TTTCCGTTTTGGGCACTTTTCCGTGCTAATATGCTAATTTTTTTCCGTTTTGGGCACTTTTCCGTGCTAATATGCTAATTTTTTTCCGTTTTGGACACTTTTCCGTGCCAATATGCTAATATTTTTCCGTTTTGGGCACTTTTCCGTGCCAATATGCTAATTTTTTCCGTTTTGGGCACTTTTCCGTGCTAATATGCTAATCTTTTCCGTTTTGGACACTTTTCCGTGCCAATATGCTAATTTTTTTCCGTTTTGGGCACTTTTCCGTGCCAATATGCTAATTTTTTTCCGTTTTGGGCACTTTTCCGTGCTAATATGCTAATTTTTTTCCGTTTTGGGCACTTTTCCGTGCTAATATGCTAATCTTTTCCGTTTTGGACACTTTTCCGTGCTAATATGCTAATTTTTTCCGTTTTGGGCACTTTTCTATGCCAATATGCTAATTTTTTTCCGTTTTGGGCACTTTTCCGTGCTAATATGCTAATTTTTTTCCGTTTTGGGCACTTTTCCGTGCTAATATGCTAATTTTTTTCCGTTTTGGGCACTTTTCCGTGCTAATATGCTAATTTTTTTCCGTTTTGGACACTTTTCCGTGCCAATATGCTAATTTTTTTCCGTTTTGGGCACTTTTCCGTGCTAATATGCTAATCTTTTCCGTTTTGGACACTTTTCCGTGCCAATATGCTAATTTTTTTCCGTTTTGGGCACTTTTCCGTGCTAATATGCTAATTTTTTTCCCTTTTGGGCACTTTTCCGTGCTAATATGCTAATTTTTTCCGTTTTGGGCACTTTTCCGTGCTAATATGCTAATTTTTTTCCGTTTTGGACACTTTTCCGTGCCAATATGCTAATTTTTAAAGTGCCTGAAAATGAAAGAAAAGTAAAGGCTATAGCCTTACTTTTTTTATCGGTTTTTGCACCCTTTTCAAGAATGAAAAAAGTGCCTGAGAATGAACGAAAAGTAAAGGCTATAGCCTTACTTTTTTGTCGTTTTTGCACCCTTTTCAAGAATGAAAAAAGTGGTCGAAAATGGATGAAATGTTAAGTGTTCAGCCTTGTTTGGATGGGCAAGTTGGACTGAATTCCAAGCTCACTTTTGTTATATGTTAAAATGGAAAAATTGGCTAAAAAGGTAGGAAAAAGTTAAGGGCTTGACTGTCAAGCTCATGATAGAGACAGTTGATTGTAGAACTGTTTGATGTGTATGACAACAAGTGTCTATCAATATCATTTTCAATTGTATTTTTAAACAATTTCTAAATTGGAGATATATTAAGTATAAAATTCCTGATTGCGTAGTGTTTCTAAAATAATCTTTTTACAATGTTATGAAACCAGTGGCGTAACAGAGGGAGGGGGTGCCCTTAGGCATATTTCGTGTGGGTGCCCCTGCTGACCGTTGTCGTTGTTTGACAACACATTAACTTTTGTTCTATTTGAGATGGAATTAAAAAATCAGCTACGGTTGTCGATGGAGGCTTTATTATTTAGCATTATCCCATCAATTCTTAACCTGCAATTTTTTACGTTTTCTAATTTTCTGGGCGATAGGCTGTGACTGATGGGCGCCCCTAACTGTCGGGGCCCTTAGTTTTTGAACTAACCCTACCTAATGAGTGTTACGCCACTGTATGGAACATAAAATAAGAACAAGTGAGCAACCAACCATAGGCATCAGCAGTTCTTTAATACGTCAATGATTTTCTCTATTGCTTGTCCTGTGGTACCACTCTAAAAATATGAAATAATCTGTACTTCATATGTGGGTTCTGTTCTATAACCAGTAGAGTTTCGAGGCACCAGTGGTGGAAATCTGGTGGGGCAGAGGGCGACCGCCCATCCCCCCCCCACCTCAAAGAAAATTGAGAAATTTTCGGAAATTTTGAGCTAAAAGAGGGCTAAAAACAGTCTTATCGAGTGCAAAGTTTTGTCGAAAATTTAGGAGGCTTTGCCCGGCCCCCACCGGAAAAAGTGAATTTCCACAGTGAAAGTCCCCCACCCCCCGCAGCACAAGTTGCCCCCCACCCCACCCCGCCCTATGTGGAATGCCCTAGTGTCCACCACTAGTTTAACATTAGAATTAGAATTGTATTTATAACTAACTCAACAGAATGAAAAATGAACGAAATAAGAATAAAACTTACGGTAAGTTTCATGAATCCTAGAAAGGTCTTTAATGTGTTGATAAGTACATCAAAATTATTCTCAGGTAGTAATTGTCGAATAAGGTTTTGATTGGCCTAAAATTAAAGTTGCACAAAAATAAGTATGATCTAAAAGACCTTCTGTCTAATGCCAGACAATTTCATCAAGCAGAGTGTGTACCATGGTCAGGGTCTTAGCCAGCCTACCGTCCAGCCGTCTTTTGGACGGCCATTTTCAAATTTGGACGGCCTTCTAAAAAAGACGGCTTTTGGGCGGTAAACATAAACATTGCTCACTTGCAAGCTGCCAAATCTGCCGAACCAAAGATTCCTAGGCCTAGCTGCCAAAAACCGTAGAATATAACTATATAAGATAATTAGTTGCTCTTCACTCACACTATAGCTTATCAAAGCTACAAGTATTGTATTTATAGCATGAAAGTGACAACATAATATCAATCATAAGATTAATATATTGGCAGATTTACTTAAACTGTACTACTGTAGTCAGTGTAATGAGTAGTCACATAGTCTGAATAATTGAATATATTATTAGTTTTTTGAGCGATTCTCAAGTGCGGTCACCGATTACTCCCAGCATTCGGAAATAATTACATTGAATTACTGGTGCATGAAGTGGTGCCATGGTTCCATATGGTAAAATATGGGTGTCATAAATGAAATTTCAAATTTGGACACCCAAGTTGCAAATCCTGGCTAAGACCCTGACCATGGTAATCATGGGTTAATCCAAACATGTGCAGATCTGCATAAGAAACAGATCCCATGGCATGCCACATTTTGTCTAGTTAAATTAGGGACCGGTCATAAAGTAAAAGGGGGTGGGCTGGGAAAAATAGGGGGTGGGTCACTATTTTTGAGCACGGTTGAAGGGGTGGGTCATCGAAAGTTAAGCGCAATCATAAGGGTGGGCCATGTAAAAATATGCAGAAGATTGGGCCCCAGTCATTTTTTTGTGTTCAAAATTTCCGCGCAAAGAACAAGATATCTGTTTTTTTGGGCTAAGTACCGAAATTTGGTATGAAAAATTAAGATAAAGTCCTTGGAAAGCAATTGCAACGTACTTGTCCGGAAAATTTTTTTACCTAAAAAAGTTGTCGACGGGGGGGAGGTTATTGTCCGAAAAAATTCTTTTCCGGACAAAAATTGGAAAAGGGGTGGGTCATAATTTTTCAGCACCAATTTAAGGGTGGGCTACAAATTTTCGTGCAGCTATTAAGGGGTGGGCTACCAAAAGTGCAGACACCAAATATATGATTTTCCCAGCCCACCCCCCCCCCTTTTACTTTATGACCGGTCCCTTAACCCATTGAGTGGCATCACTCTCCCGTTGACAAGTAAAATCATCTTGTGTTAGACAGAGTAAAATACTAAAATAGGGCACGCCTTAGCACATAATAAAAAATGAAAAATAAACATACATTATTATCTTTGGCTAGACAACCCAAAAGAAGTGCAACATATGATGCAACCATGCTGTCCTCCATATGTTTACCAGCTTTTTGGAGAGCTGAAATAATAGAGTAAAAACCAAACTTTAGAAACAATAAGCATTTGATAAAATTAAGCAGCATTTGAATCATAAACAGATTTTGTGTGGGGAATGCAGGGGATGGACAATACTCGCTCACCAATCCCCTTGAATTTTTGGCGCCTCCCAGAAAAAATCTGTCAACGGTTTCAATTAGGTCTAATTCTCAACAACAGTGACTAACCTTCGCCAATCTCGTCTTCAAGAGATTTTTCTTCTTTATTTTCATCATCTGTTGTTGATTTTTCCAACACCTCTGGTTCTTCTGTTCTCGTCACATCTATATCTTCTCCACACACCCAGCCAAGGCCATCTTGCGTGGGTTTTAATTCGTCACTTTGTCCATCTGGGAAACATATTTTAAATTTATTCACTAGAGAGCTCAATCTGTTTTATACTTTAACCCTTCAAGTGGCAAAGTGTCAGGACACTGGCTATCATGTCAGACAATTTTACTCGTCAAGGTGAGAGTGCTGCCACTTAATGAATCAATGTACAAAACATGAGTTTGTCGGTTAATCAAGTCAAATCCGAGTCCGAGTCAAATCCGAGCCCGAGTCAAATGTCCGAGTCATTGTTTAATCGATGGTCTTTGCAGTTCAATGACTTAGTACCCTAATCCTAACCATAATCCCACTCCTAACTTACCCTAACCCTATTCAACTGTGAATTTTATTCAATTTCGGAGTTTGTCGGTTACTGACCGACTCAAATCTGAATTCGAGTCAAATGTCCGAGTCACTGTTTAACTGTCTTTGTCGATAAAATGAGTTAGTACCCTAACCCTAAACCTAACCCTATTCGACTGTGAATTTTCTTCACTTTCGTCCTTTTTTTTTACGCGACTCGGCCGTTTGACTCAGACTCGGGACTGACTCAGACTTGGATTTGACTCGGCAAATGGATTTACTCTACAAAACATACTTGTTAATTCACAGTTCATTGCCTCGCTGTCTCTAGCGGCCTGTGCACGTAGTTGAAAGAGATTAACTAGGGCCTCGACAGCTGGAACATCTTTTCCCCTTTCAGTTTTCTCGCTCTCCTTGGAATCTTTACAGCTCTGTGAGTCTTCATAGGATAATCGAGTCTTGACCACAACCAATGAGGCAATATTTTGTTTACTGTGTTCCATTAGATTAATCAAGAGTCCCAATGCCTGTGAAGTAACAATTATGATTAGAATACAACTAATTCAATAAATTTCACTTATTCCCATTCTGAGTGCCAGTCCCCTTGACAAGTAAAATTGCTGCTGTTAGACAGAGTTAAATAAAAAAGTAGGCTGCATAAGGGCATAATTGAACTTAATGGGTTAATATACATCAATTTGACAGAGTCTAACGCAATCTTAAAATAACATGTATATAACATGTGCTCTGATTGGCTGAAACCCATGTTTGGATCAGGCCACCCAAACATGGAAGACTATCGTGTTGTTGTTCTTTTATGAAACAATTACTTTTTGGTTTCATATATAAATATTAATTAATAATATAATTATTAATTAATATTTATATATGAAATATTAATATTTATATATTAACATTTATATCATATATAAATATTAATTATATATAATTATTTTTTGGTTTCAAAATTACTTTTTGGTTTCATATATTGCTCGAGTTAAGAAAAGCGTGCAAAATCACTCGCCTTCGGCTCGTGTTTTGCTCTCTTTTCTTAACTTTTGGATCAGGCCATCCAAACACGGAAACCATAAAGTACGGTAATTGTGTATTACTTTACTCTGTCTAAAGCCTATATGAGGCAAGGTTTAGGATTCGGATATTGCCACAGTGTTTCTGTAGCAAAAATTGAATCCTAAACCTTGCCAGGTATACTAAAGCCAGACAATTTTCCTGAACAAGTGGAGGGTCAATTAAGCAAACAGCAATGGATCTATAGGCATACATGACAATTAGAACATCGCTTTGCAAACAAAACAAAACTTCACTTGCCACTTATCAAAATACTGTCAAAAAACTGTCTCCTCTTGTTAAAATTAAATAATATTTAACAAGAGTGGGTTGTAGTGAAGTAGTTGTAGTTCGCTACTGTAGCGAACTACAATTTTCAAGTAGCCAGTAGTTTTTGACTACTTTTTTTAAACAGTAGTTGTAGTTATAGCGAACTACATTTTGCCTAAAAGTAGCCAAGTAGTTGACTACTTTTCAAACAGCGAATCGCTATTCGCTACTTTTTAAAATTGTTAGCAACTTGATAGAATAGCATGATATTGAGACATGGTTTGCTTAAAATCAACACTCGATAGTCAATTTGCACTTCTGAACACTGTAGTGCTTACAAAAATGTTGCTTTGTGTTTACTGTTGCTACTCGTAAGTCGATTTGTTATAGATAGATTACATTACAGCCTGAGTTAGTGGATGCTCCAAATATAGTAAAACTAAAAAATATAGTGTAGCAAAATAGCGAAATAGTTCGCTACATTTTATAAGCAGTAGCTGCAGTCAGTAGCGAACTACCTTTGTTCAAAAGTAGCAGTAGTTGTAGCTGACTACATATTTTTGAAGTAGCTGTAGTTATAGCAAACTACAAAAAATTTTGTAGTCAACCCATCCTTGATATTTAAACTTACCAAAACTAGAATATCAAATTGTTCCTCCATTGAGACAAACTGTGGCACCTGGAAAGTAAACATATCTAAATCAATCAACACTCTATTTCACCACAGATAGTATCCGTGTATTTATAGCTATGACATACTAAGTGGGAGGAGCTAGCCAAAAATAGATTTCAAAACCAAAAGTATTGTTGATGTGCTCTGGTTCATGTGTGTGTATTCAATTACATTTAATTACGATTAGCATTTCTATAGCGCAAATTTACTGTATATGTGGATATGATGAAATCAGGTATTATACGCTTACCTAATTACATACATAGTCTAGATTATTTTATTTATGCAGCAGCCTTCAATTTTTAAAACAAAGCAAGGATGTCCTGCATAACAAAGGGATTATAAATAGTATGTTGTATTTCACTCCTAACTTGATTAATTATTGGCAGACAGTTTTTCAAGTTCGCACATATTTTGGATGCGCCGTAGAACCGTGACACTGCCCCTTTAACTGTGTTTATCCTAACCCACTTTCCCTGTGGAGAAAACACACGACTTTCGGGACAGCGTTGACTGACTCTTTTCACATGAGTCCGCAACAAGAATTGAACCCACCAACTCAGAGCTGTAAGGTTCCTCTGACTAGGGGTGCACCGGAACTTGGTTCCGGCCGGTTAGTTCTGGCCGGAACCCCGATTTTTTAGAGTCCCAGTTCCGGCCGGAACTAATATAAAAAGAATGGCCGGAACCGGAACTTTGTCGTTTTCTGAGAGATAGACACAAAAACGTTTGATATTCTAACTAAAGGTCACAGTAAGAAAAAATTTGGACTACGGAAGGGAAATGTACACTATTAACACTTCATTATGACGTTTAACGTTTGTCAATCTTTTTATTCTAACATTTGTGAGCTCTCTCCTTGATGACTTGAAGTGTCTCCTGTCTGGCAGCGGACAAAGCGGACATATGACTATATATGGCTTAATAAATTAGTTCCGGTTTAACTTTTTTCCAGTTCCGGTCAGATCCGGTTCCAGCCGGAACTTAAAAAACTGGTTCCGGTGCACCCCTACCTCTGACAATTAAAATGACAACAAATTGAAGTGGCAAAGTTTCTGCCATGCATGGTTTACTCTGCCATCGTTTGGGTATTTCCACATTCATGTCACAGCTGTATGTTTCTTTCCTCCCCTGCCTAGCCCTCTCCCCGTAATTTTTCTACATAGTATTTACTTCAATGTTATTAATACCTGCAAAACACATAACAACAACGTTGAAATCAGTCTATCTTGCTGACCAATTGTTTCACTCTCACAATCTATAAAAAATTGAAATTACATTCCATATGTCTTGCATAACTCACACCCATCATGGACTACTTTCAAAAATTAAAAATTTCCTCCTAAAATACTGCAAATGTAACATGATAACTTACCATTGTCATGGGTTAGATTCAGAAACACACGCAGTATGCTCTTGACACAGTCCAGTATGATTTTAAAGAAACAGCATTCCAGGCCAGGCTGATCTTCAGTAATAGCGTGAATACAAACTCTTAATAACCTAAAAAGGAAAGATATTAACCAACTGCAATGTGCCGAAATGCACTTGACTTTCTCTAAATTTAAAACCACAAAATTCTGCTCAACAAGGGGAAAGTTTATAAAAGATGGCCCATATATACATATTGGATCAACAGTTCAGAAGAAAAGGTCCTCAGCAATATGTCCGCTTAAAAGGGATGTCTGCCTAATGGGGGTTGCAATAGCAAGAATAGCAGGATGTAACAGTACACATAACTAATTTTAGCTTATTTAAATTCATTAATTACAGCATATTTGTCTGCTTAAAGAGGTTATTCGGCTCATCGGGAGCTCAAGCCTTTTTAATAGAGGGATCCGCTTAATAGGTGTAAGTACGTACGATAATAGCATTTTATTGAAGAAATAACTGTAACCTCTATGTGTCCACCTTATGAGGGATATCCACTTAATAGGGGTTCAACTAGGGATATCCACTTAATGGGGGTTCAACTGTAGTTAATTTTATACATATATAGTAAGATATACATACCTGGACAAAGCAACAACCAAGAAAGACTTTCTGCACGAGACGAGATAAATTTGATTCTCTCGATTTTGAAATGTCACCTATGGAGGCAATAACAAGAATTTTTGAGAATATTTAAATGTCATATTCAAAAATGTTGGGAACCAACCATTCACTTATCAGCCAAACTTACATTTTCTATAAGTTTCAAACATCGTTTAATGCTTTCTATTCCTTTCTCATGCTGTGCTAGTTCTGCACCATTGTCTTTGATATCCACAACTGATGTTAAGACTAAAATTATAACATATCAATGCATAATTAGATAATTATTTAATTTTTCAGGGTACGAATTAAGGTGTCAAAACAGCTTCGCAAAAATTTTGGTAAATAAATACTGCCTATTTCAAAACATCCTCAGAAATACCGTATGAAAAAGTAGTTACATATTATTCTGACATTGCAGAGTACAACAAAATTCATTGTCTCGAACAAATTCGAATCCCGCTTGAGACAACGAACTTTTCGTTGTACTCTGCAGTGTCTTGCTGTACTGGTTATTACTATATTCAGCTAGCATATTAAAATGCAAGACAGGTCATTTTGTTAAAAATGTTAGTTATAAATTAAGCAACAAGCAATACTTAATTTGTGTGTTCACAAATAATTTTCAAAAATAATTACTAGTAACAAGGCCACCAATGTTCACAAAAAAACCCCGTTTAACCTTTATGTAAACGTTTCTCATATCTGCGCGTACCCAAGGAAGTCTAAGTAAAATCTAAACTGATTTAAATATTACTTACAATAGGAAACAATTGAATGAATAAGGCCGAAATATATGTGTCCTGTTTTCTTGTGAACTGTCAAAACATTCAGAAATGCGATTACATTCCTAGGCTACGCCCGTGCGCCAATTACTGGCATTTTGACAAACTGCAAACCATTTTACTTTTAGGCGTAAAGTAAACATCCGGTTTGTAGTATTTAGCCGCCCTTAATATTAACCGTGATTGATTACAGCATAAATTGGGATTGTATGACTGCAACCTGACTACAAAACAAAAATCAAAGCCTCTTCAAAACAATATAAACTGCAGACAAACAAACTAAAAGCAAAAACAGCGCGTTCGGCTCTCTCATATTCATGTTCGTTATGTTTATGCAATATATTTCCAAAATTTTCACTTCGCATTTTCCAGTTTGCCAAGCAATTTCGCTTCGCAAAATGTACAGATGCTTCGCAAATTGCGAAGTGCGAGCCGTTAATTCGTACCCTGTTTTTACATGCAGAACGTACTACAGTATAATTATTCAGTATCAATAAAATTGTTAATTTAAAAATGTATAGTTAAAAGCAATGAGTAAAATAACTTTTACCTAAATCAACAATATAATCCAATCCTCCCGACTTTCTCATCTCTTCTTTGAACCATTCCCCAGTTCTTTGAGATGTCAATGATAACAATGATTCACGAGCTAGCGTTGTTGACTGAAATAGAGATGATCACATGATCAATTCCAGATGATTGTCAAGGGAAGAGTGGTGAGCACCAGGGCTGCAAATTACTGTCGGACATCGGACAATGTCCGACTAAATTTGGCAAATGTCCGAGCAAAAGTAATTTTGATCGGACATCAGTCCGATCACAAAAAAAAATTGTCACATTATACATTTTTTTGCTGTGACAAAATCCGATTGCAAATTGACTCAATTTGCATTTTGCAATAAAATTTACGAGGCATTCTAGCGTTTTACTTAACGTTGCGCCGGAATGGCTACACATACTTGTCTCGTGACATAGATATCTTGTGACGTATATATTTCCGACCAAGTTTAGTGGTGTTGGTTTTTGTCCGACCAAATTCAAGTTATGTCCAACCAAAATTAAAAATGGTCGGACAAATGTCCCGTCAAGTCAAAGATTTATTTGCAGCCCTGGAGCACTGTGCAATGAATTAGTTAACCCATTAATGTGCATTGCACCCTGATACACCCTACTCCAGGGATGGATTTACTGGGGTTTGTGTGCTATGAGGGTTGTGTGCAGGGGAGTATGCAGGGATGTGTGCAGGGGGTGACGCTTCATGAAAGTTGAGTTAGGATAAACACATTTAAGAAACTAATATCACAATTGTTGTAAAGATAAACTGGAAGTGATGCTTGCCATATAATAAATATATATAATGCTCAGAACATACTGTATCACATTCAACACAAAGACATGTTGTAATTAATGTACTCACTGATAAATTCTCCATATCCAAGAACATTGTATGTGATTCTGGCAGTCGAGTAAGTATTTGCCTAAAAAATGTAGCATAGTTATGAACTCTTACGAAATTAATAAAGACTTTTCACAATTATTTTCCTTTTGCAGAATCAGCATGCAGATGCTAGCTGTGCCTTAACCTTCTCTATATTTTTGATAACAATAAACTTAAAAATATTTTACCAACTGTACTGGATAGCACTACACTATCAATTAAAAAAATCTTTCAGGAATATCCCAGTGCTACTCTTATCACATGTGATAGAGGTGACAATATAATTATATAATAATGTTAAGAAATCAAGTGATTTCATGGTCAAGAGTCATGATGATTTGATTTTTATTAGAAGACATGCAGATGCACAGAATTACATCACATGTGACAAGGTAGCCTCGCCTCGGGGGCTTGTGAGCCACTTTTTTGTTCTTCACATTATGACGTCATACTGTGTACATATCTAATATTGCATGTCTATAACTGAGACAACGGCAAAATCTTATCTATTTGTCAGACAACTGCATATGGCAGGAATCGATCCTAGATCACAGGGGTGCCTAACCTAATGAGCTACACGGTTAAAAACGCACAGGTTGTTCCAAGTTGATATAGACAGGCGTGAACAATGTTGTGCGGCCAACTATGAACAAGTTGTCAACCATGTTGTTCCAAGTTGT
>CACRXK020016558.1:0-11274 GCA_902702795.2 Paramuricea clavata | reverse complement strand
AAAATTGCAAACTTCACAAGGCTATATTATCCGCATTTTACAACATTTCGCAACGAAACTTCGGAATATTACTAATTTTGTGATGCTCTTTCAAGCTGTGATGAAATTTTTGTCTAGACTTGTCTAGATCAAAATTTTAGTTATAAAGTTAAAGGTCCATTGGTGGTCAACTTTAGAGCTGTTGAGTGTTGGCATTTTTATCAGAGTAAAATAATAAAGTAGGGCATGTTGGAGTGCAATGCAACTCAATGGGTTAACATTATTTTATTGCTCTGATATATAACTGCAGGTATTTTGGGTATGTCATATAGTACATTCTATTAATTGACATTAACATGTTTACTGATCATATTGCTCATGTAGAAAAATCGGGAACTCTATGAATTGGTCACTACTTTGCGAGATGATCTTGCTCAATGTGAACACCATATCAAAGAGTTGGAGTCAACATTAGCCAGTAAAGAAGATGATTTGGCTGTAAAAGTTAACCAGCTGACAAAACAGAACATGAAACTTGGGCGGTCAATGCAAGCCAAGCAGGTTTTCTCAGAAAAATTACTGAAGGAGAACAAGAGGCTCAATGAAATTGTCGATCAGCAAAAAGGGTTGCTAGTTGTAAACCGAGATATTCCTGATGGACAAGCCATTAAGGATAAAACTAATGTGAGTTGTACTCAATAAAACTATAATTATAGGCTTGATTGGCATATAGTTTTAGGGAAGAATTTTTCCAAGTCTGTATAAGTACCTAGTTCCTATAACATAGAACACATTTTGTGATTGGTTTTGTGAAACACGACCAGTGTTTAAATTATTAAATTCCATAATGAGTGAAATCATATTTTTCTCTTTTTACATAAATACTATATTAAAAAAAACAGTTGTATAATATATGTTGACAAATTATGTGCAAAAACAGAATGAAATGCTTGACCACAGCTGAGATGAATTTCCTGCATGCGCAATATGCAAACAAGCTCATGCCAACTCCGGTTCATTGCAACAAGTACTTCAAACTATACCCTTAGCAAGTAAAATTGTCTGGCGATACACAGAATGACAATCAAGTAAAATAGCAACTGCAGTGCAAAATATGCCACTTCAAAGGGTTAATACTGTATTGTGGATATAGCAATATGGAAATTTACTTATTTTATTTGTGAATGTATAATTTTGACTCAGGTGGATGAAAATGCAACTACTAGTGCAACAAATGCTATTTCAAATAAAGAGCAAGAAAAAATGGTGGAAGAGAAAGAGAAGGTTAAATCAGAGCAAACAGCGAAGATCAAAGACATGGAAAAGAAAATTGAAGGTTTATCCAAGCAAATAGCAGAGTTGTCAACTGAAGTAGCAAAAACAAATGAAGGGAAACAAAAAGTTGAATCGGAGTTGAGTGAAACTGCAAAGAATTGTTCTTATTTCCAAACGAAATGCGCCGGCTTCTTCAACCAAGTTGTCGGCTTGAATTCGAAGCAACAAGAATCTGAGGAGGAGATTTCTTTCCTGAAACGAGCACGTGAAAACCTACGTGCACAACTTGCTGAGAAAGACGCCATGATGAGAGATTCTGTAAGTTTGTTAAGTTTTAAATACTCTATATAACAACAACACAACAGCGACAAAAATGTTCCAAAGAATAGGAATCAGAACTACATAAACACAAAAAACATCCACGATTTAGCATATTTTTCTTTCCGCAGTTGAGGGGGTATGAAGATGACTTGGAAATGGCGCAACAAGAAAGTGGAAGGCTCAGACGTGAAAATCAATCACATACAGTAACAATACGCGACTTGGAAAGCGAGGTATTGAGATTATCCCAATATGTGCATGTCTGAAACAATGTAATCAGTTAAAAAAAACCCTAAATTTTAGGTTTATATAGACAATCAAATTCATTACTAAAAGTGCAATTCTTTTTTTTCAGATTCAACGCCTTAACAGAATGTTGGATGAAGAAAGAATCCTCATGGTAAAGTATATATAATAATTTTCAAATAATGTAGTTTGCAGCTAATAGGGGGCATTTCTAAATTCTCAAGATTTATTTTTCGTATTTCAAAGATAATAACTAAATAATATTAGCGATATCCGTATTGATGGTCCAACACGTTAATTGACCAATCAAGACACATGTTGCAAACATGATATAAATCAACTGTTCAACCATTATTTGATATTAATTTATAATGTGTTATCTATATATAGAGGCGGATTCCTGTTCAAGATGGATCATTGTTCTGATCACATGTAAGAACTTATTCACCGGGATTTTACTGTATTAACATGTAGGTTAAATACTTTGTATTCACAAAAGGCAAACGGTAGATTCCTTATTCTTAAGAGTTAAGTGTAGGTTTGATTCCTTGTTTTAATCCTTTGCGAAACGTTTGTATATCTATCAATAAAACGATCTACTTGATTCTTGAAATTTGCGTCCAAGTTTGTGTTGAGCACTATATATATATATATATATATATATATATATATATATATATATATATATATATATATATATATATATATATATATATATATATATATATATTATATATAAAGTACTCCTTTTCGATTCAATAACTTAAAAAGTAAAAGAGCTCTTACACTTAAACAAGTGAAGAGGCATTGTATTCAATCAGTAATGTCTAACTTAAATTTTGGTATATACCATGTGCATTTTAATGCAGTATTGACTGAGATTTAAATTCGAGTTAACGTTTCTGGAAATATCGAATTTCATGTCCCCCAACAAGAAATGCAATTCCTTGCCCGTGTGAGCATGCAGTCGAAGGAATTTCGGATCACCTGCATGGGGATGCGGTATGCTGTTACAATTGCCTCACGAAGCTCTCTCAAATTATTTGGTTGTTGATCATGTGGCACATTTCAAATTTGATGCTTCAAGTAACCCCAAAGAAATGATTTACATTGCTAACGAAACATCGCTGTGCATGAAAAGAGTGGCGTTTGACCGGGCTTTAGCATGCATCTGATGGTATTAAATAGTCCATTGATGGTAAAACTGACGAAGATCCATCTATTCTAGCGGACTAAAACCACTGCTGCCTAAAACCCATAGAGACGAGTGCGGAGGAGGCTAGATCTGTTCACACTGATCAAAAGCGTTGCAATACTGTCAATACTCAACACAACGCGTTGTGTTTTCCACGACAAAAAAACCCGGCAAAAGATATATAAAATTGCAATACTATAATACATGAGGCATTGGCGGTGGACGATCAGTTTCAAAAGCCGGCTATGTTTCAGGCCATTCCGCCAACCATGCTACTAGATTGTGCAATGACAAAGTTCTTTTGTGTAGTGTTACGCAACAGCTATATGACACCTGCATATATATGTAAATATTGCATGATACAAGAATCGAGATCGGGCATACTGAAATTTGCATTGCGGTCACAATGAGGACCCATGAAATCGGATAAATTCTACCAGAACCGCACAGCCAGGCTATGGAACGAACGGAATCGGACGAATTTGCTTACGATTCCGAAATCGTCCTGTCTGGTGTGAACGTTGTCTAAAAGATTTAAGAAATAATTAATATATATATATATATATATATACGCTTTAATAATAATATTTACCATTTCATTTGTTGATGTTTCTCTTTAGTGCACGAACTTTTCCATATTTCGTCCTGAACGACGGTGCTACCCTTCTGAAATTGATCATAAGTCGCTGGCGAAATATTCGAGTGCGCTGATTTTGCTCGTTGACGGTTCGGCGGACTAGAGGCGCATTTAGCGTGATACTGACTCGGCGTTTGCTCGGGAAAGCGATACGGTGCTGAGGTAACTCGATTCCGTAGAGCCATTGAATGAGATTGATGTATAAGTATTAGACACCCCAAAAAGCAATGTTGTTTTGCGACAATTTATGAATTTTATTAGCACTTAAAATTCAGAAGTTTCAATTTAAACGATCAATTTTAGAATCATTCGATACTTTCACCCATATTGCACAGACGCGTGCATGTATACTATATCCCGTGTCATGGCAACACAATGGGCATTCGGTTTCCAAAGAAACTGTCCCTGGCCTCAATAACCTGTTGGCGGTATAATTATAGTTGCTTTTAAAGCTCTACTTTCTTCCGTACAGCTTTCGATTCTCCACACGAAACCTTTCGACTTAAAAATAGAAGAATAAAATTTATTAAAAATGAGAGTTTTCATCAATAGATGTGAAATATTAAATTGTTCCGTTTATAGCAAGGAGATTTGTTAGTATTTAATTGCTTTTCTAAAGAAATAAGAAACTAAAGAAAGAACGAATGGGCCCGAATCAACAGTCACAAGAGGAAAGAGCTTGGGAACGAGGTTGAATGAATTTGCGGCCAAATATCCCATACTTGATTAGTTCACTGGATCTTGTCAGGAAAGTGACGCACAACAAAAATCGCCAGTATAAGCAATTTTTAAGTAAAGAGCAAGTTTTCCACATCATTTTTCATCATCATGTTGGTATGAAGATGCATGATTATTTTATTAATTTTCATACGCTCAGAGCCCGTTCACACGATACCGGCAGAGTTTGAAAACGGAACGAAAAACACGATGCCGGTATGAAAAAATGTGAAACCGTAACGCTACCCGTAAGAGTTTGAAAACGCGGTATGCTAACCGTAAGAGTTTGAAAGCGGAACGAAATTTTACCGTCAGAGTGCCGTGTGAGCGCCTAACCGTGAGAATTTCATTACGATTTACGGTTATGCAAAATGAAATTAACAAAACTGCAAAAGTTGTTGTTGGATATTCTGTTCTGTCTATTTTAACTGATTTGGACATTGTCAAAGCGGAATATAATCTGCCGGTATCGTGTGAACAGTTGAAACCGTGATGATTTTCTGCCGGCAGATTTCATGCCGGTATCGTGTGAACGGGGTCTCAAGCCCTGGGCAAACTAGGAAACATTGTTTCCTGCCAATGTTTCGCCATGTTTCCCAGAGTGGGCAAACACTAGGAAACATTATAGTGAGAAAAATAGGGAAACATCAAATGTTTCTTAATTTGCTAGGAAACATTTTTGCTTCTTGGGAAGCAAATTTTGTTTCTGCAACAATGTTTCCACGGGTGGGCAAACCGGGAAACATTTGAAGAAACATCGAGAATCACAAATGTTTCCACAACAATGTTTCCTAGTTTGCCCAGGGCTCCAGTCTCATACGTTTTCTCATACGCAATAGTGTGGCAGGGCCTTTAGAAAAGTTACCTTTCTTTGTCAACGCCTGCATGGGTATATATAGACTTGCCACAAGTCAACCTCGAACGAAACGCAAGCAGCGAGCGCGAGCGACTCGCCTCGCGCGAGCGACTTCGTTCGAGGCCGACTTGTGGCAAGTCGAGGGGACTGTGATTTGGATGAAATGAGGATGAGAGTGCGTGAGGGTTGGCAGTCACGCGATCTTCGTTATCTGTTCAGTTATCTATCATGTATTGCAGAGCAAGCTAATAAATCGTAGTTGGAAACGCATCAAACTATTATCTTGTTAAAGTGCTTATGAAACGAAATTTTCACCTCATTTTTTATTGCTTTGCTAAAAAGTACTGCTAGAGCGATGAAGAATGACGTTTACAGTTTCTTCATATCTCATCTCATTCTCAAGTTATCGCACTTTCCAAATTTCGAGTTGTGACGTCACTAGTTTGACTTGAGATAATGGCAATAACAAGAAAGTCTGATATCTTAGTGAGTATTTAATAAAATTCAATGAAACTCGGTACACTTAGTGGGTGCACCCATATGAATATTTTTGGAAGGTCATGTGGTTGTCATGGCAACACACTAGTGCCCAATCTCTTCTCTTCCTTTTCACAAATTTCCTCCCGTAGACCTCTTGCAGAGGATGTTTGTATGTTATAACGGTTTAAACTGGTCACAATACCGATACGTATGATAGTAATAAGCGACAATTGCAGAAATTACCATTTATTTCGTTGGAAATGGATCATATAGAAATTGGAAGAGAGGGGACTGGTGACGAGTGTGTTGCCATAACAACCATATAAACAAGCCAAATTGTTCACTTCGTTGCACGCACCAAGTGTGCCAAGTTTCATTGAATTTTATTAAATGATCATCAAGATATCAGATTTTCTTGTTTTGCCACTATTTTGAGTCAAACTAGTGACGTCACAACTCAAAATATAGAAAGTGCGATAACTTGGGAATGAGATACGAACAAACTGTAAACGTCATTCTTCATCATTTAAGCAGTACCTTTTAATAAGACAATAAAAAATGAGGTAAAAATTTCGTTTCATAAGCACTTTAATCGGTTGAAATGTCAACTGTAACAATTTGTGACCGTCTCATGACTTTCAACACGGCCGGTAAAAATGTTTTACAGCGCCCTGCTCTCATCAACTTTCATCCTCGTTTGTGTAAATCAGGACTGGTTGGCATTGATTTTTTTGGCAACCTTGTCATAGGACGCATAGCTGTCATAAAAACCGGATGTGTTAAAACAGCGCCCTGTCGGTCAATCTCGTACCCAGTGCAATGTCTGTGCGCGGGCTAGGATGGCATTGGCTCTGGGGAAATTGACAACCGGAACCCCTAAATTTAGGGGTTCCGGTTCTTTGTCGGCATGCAACGATTGATAAACGTTAAACCAATCACAGCACGGGAAAAATTCAATTTCCCCAGAGCCAATGCCATCCCAGCCCGCGCACAGGCATTGCTCTGGGGACAAAAACTTAACAGAGCTAGCTCATCTTTTTTCTTGCCACTAGCTAGAGGGCTCTTATCAGATAAAGAAGGGGAAAACGGCTGAAATACGGAGGAGAAAGAGCACATCCAGTTATTTCTACATTCTTTCCGTCTTTCACCGTCTTACTTCGGAAAGTATTTAACTATTAAATGGTAGCCGTAGCCTGGCTAAAGATACCCTGGTTCCAGAGGTTTATTTTTGTTATTTTCATTGCGAAGGGGAGAGGAAAAATAAACCTCTGGTTGAAAGCGGCAATTGATTCATCGAGCCGCGCCAATCAGTTTGAATTAAGGTCAGATCCTGACTCTGTCTCCTGATTGGATGATTGTATTAAAGCTCTCTGATTGATTCAAATAAAACATCCATAACCAATCAGAGAGCTTGAATCCAATCATCCAATCAGGAGACAGAGTCAGGATCTGACCCTAATTTAAACTGATTGGCGCGGCTCGATGAATCAATTGCCGCTTTCAACCAGAGGTTTATTTTAAACCTCTGGAACCAGGGTAGGCTAAAGAGTACATAGCCCATCTTGCAATGTTGTCATGTTGATGTCAACTTTTAATCGTAGTATGTTTTTTTCTGCCTTTGTGACGTGCAGTATTGGACCGACGAGGTTCCTTTCACTGATCTGATAATGTATAAAATTTCGACCTCACTTTCGGACCAATATTAAAATAATTACAAATTATAAGCTACTAAAGAAAGTGTATGTATGATGAATTCAAGAAATTTAAAAATATTTTAATTTCCCCCAAAAGCCTATTTATGTATGTAATAATAAAACCGGGTTAACTGTTCCATGCACTCAGAGCCAAACTGAAAAAAAAATATTTTAAGGCATTTTGATGTAAAACTTTCTAATCATTAGAAAATATATACTGACGGCAGAAACTATTTACTGTAGAATACGTAAAACCATAATTACCATATTTGGAACGATTTAAACACGTCACGCTTGTTGTTCATGCGACATGCGCACTGGACATGCGTCATTCTATGTCATTCTGGCCAGTGTTTCCACAATGAAATTACAAGAATTCCTGTTCACTGTGTAAAATTTCCTGAAACTTCCTACAAATAACCTGGGTTTTTCCTGAAAAATTCCTCATAATTTTTAATGTTTTTTTTTTTGCTAGTTCTTTTCAGTTTAATTAAGGCAACAAACTCTCTCCTTCGCAGAGACTTTTTGTTTTATTGAACAATGTTTTGCTGCCCATGTTGTTCATAGCTGGCTGTCAACAATATTGAACAATGTTGTTACACCCGATTCAGGCTCAACAACATTGTTCAATATTGTTGACAAGTGTGAACAACGTGGGCAGCAAAACATTGTTCAGTCCTGTTGAGCAGCGGGCTCGGCGTTTTTTGCCGTGTAGTAGTTGAGCACTTATTAAAATATATGTAAGTCAACATCTTTTTGAAGAATTTCCTTAGATTTCTCGAATTTTGGCAGATTTCCTGAATTTTCCTTTATCCTGATTTTTCCTTTTCGATAGTAAAATTTCTTGAAATCAGAAAATTTCCCGCAATGTGGAAACACTGATTCTGGCAATACTGGCATTATTGTCATAGTTATTGTGTCATAGAAAAATTTGTGTCGCAGTCCTAGAAAGATCCAGAGCAAACGGCACGAATTTCCAACTTTTGAGATTTTAAATATTATACTTCGAATTTGCGAAGTGATTTTTCAGTTTAACGAAATATTAAATATATGCTTTATATGTCAGCATGTCCGACGTACAAAGTAAAGCACAAGTATTGAACTTAAAACAACTCAACGCCAACGATTTCAAACGTATTATCGCTCTTCAACGCCGAGAAATTCTGGGCAAAAGTGAACGGCTTAGAGGAGTGGAGGACTTGACAAGAATATGCAGTGAATTGGAAGAAAAACGGCAGAGTTGGCAGACAAAGGCAAACAATAATGAAAATGCTTTAAGACAAGCGGAAGCAACGATTGCAAATTTGAAGAAGAAGCTTGGAATTGGCTCTCAAACGACTTTTGGTATTGATGTAGTCAATCCTGAGATTTCAAGAAAAGATTTCAACGCAGTTACCAAAGAGAATATCAGGTTAAAAGAAGCGCTGGAACATATTGTACCGACCGAATTGGGCGGCAAAGATGTGGTCATTGTAAGTATAAAACAATTCGATACCGGACTTTGTGGTCAATTCGTAAAAAATCCGTTTAAAGGGTTAAATTCATCCTATTATGACCTTCTTTGAGAAACTTAGTTGTGAAAATCGAGAGATACCCATCTCTATGGATACATTTAATGAAGCAGAAAAGTGCAAATTTAAACTAGAAAATTCGTTGAATGTGAAAAATTCGTTTGAATGCGAAGCTGGGGAAAATATGGTAATTGCTAGATAGTATTACTTGCCCTGGGGAAATCCCATTCCCACAATACACTGGTACTTTCGCCTAAATTCAGGTTTTCACTTTCGAGTTTATACAGGTTATTTATTCCTTTATTGGCAATATCCTGTTATTAATATTCTTGATTAGAACTGGTTTTAATGTGGGATCCTGTTTTTCGAGCCATTACGCATTCGAGGAATCTTACCTAAATGCTAGAGGAAATTTAATTGCCTAACCTTGTATTGAGGGTCTTGCCATCCTGCATGTCCAACTCATTAGGGTTGTGGTAGGACTACATAAGCCAGATTGATTCTGACAGGTGAAATTATGTTATAACTAGAAGTTACTATCGCAAGGAAAATGCTGCCTCACCCCAAGGGATGGCACCATGTGCAATTTGCTGAATAAGGGTCTGTGTATACGATCCCGCTTCGCCAGGACGAGATATGAGGCAGGTTGATTTCGATGTATTGAAATGAGTCACAGTGCACAATTCAGCAAAAAACATTACTTTTCTAGAGATAGATTATAGTTACTGTAAATGAAAGGTTGTTCAAGCAGCAATTATAATCTTTTTGAACTACAAGATCTTGTCTACAATATTTGAGTTAGAACTGTTAACAAGCATTTGAACTTTTGTTTAGCCTATAGTGACTTATTCCAATACATCAAAAATCATCCCAACTTCCATCATGTAAACAGGAAAAGTGGAAAGATCAGCTAAATGTATATGAATACATTCAATGCTTATAACTTCTTGCTTTTGTATGTATAATTATAACACTGTCAGCCTGTGAAGCTGACATAGCAACAGGTCACGCTATGTAAGCTTTTAATATAATGATTTGCATTATTCAAATAGATACAGGTTTATTGGCATGGCATGACCAGTTGCCATGGTAGCTAGCTTGCCACTGAATACTGTACAAAATCATTCTATATATAAACGATAATACTTGAATGAATCATTTGACATGTAGAATTTAATAATAATTCCATATATAGAAATATTAAGTCAGTTTTTGTTCCAATTATCGTTTTAATGCAATAACGACACCTTCAAGGCTACCCCTATTCCAAAACAACTGAACAATCTGCTGATGCTTGATGGAGAGAGTTTCAGCCCGGGCTGAAATTTCGGCCTGGTTTGAGCTGCCCAGGCTGAAATTTCAGCCCGGGCTGAAAAAACAACCGTTTAAATGGCTTTATTTTGCATGTTTGTTTCATCTTTAAATACTTTACATATAACCACAGTCTCACACTGCGTGTTTGTTTCATCTTTAAATACTTTACATATAACCACAGTCTCACACAAGTCAAATAGTCAACTAATCAGCATCTGATTGCTTCAAAGAAGCATAACAGGCTTATTGTCCTATTTCGTGACACTCAGATTATTTCACTCAGCCCGGTCTGACATTTCAGCCCGGGTTGACTATAAACATAGCTCTGACTAAACTCAGTCCGGGCTCAAACTGCTCACGTAATCGTGATGCAATTTCAGCTCATTTTAATAACCCGGCTGAAACTCAGCCCGGGCTGAAAACTCTCCATGTAATCAGCCCCTAAGATTGTACTCAGTCAGAACTGCAAAACTAAAAAATACGATTGTGAGCTTTATCAAAAAATATAGTATACTCTGTCTCTGAGTACTGCAGTGACAGCCAGGTGAATATATAAATGTAGGCTGGTAGGATAATTTCATATTATGCTATTAAACAATGGACATATCTCAGAGATACATTTTTACAGACCGTCATACCTTTTACAAACGTCGGTTGACATGTTATTTACATGTAACTGCTGGTAAGTTAATATGTGCAGACAACAATCCACACTGCATGGGTTGCAAAGGGACTATCTTTGTGCAAGACAGACAATTTTACGATACTGCTCAATGCCTCAATTGATATTGCCAAAATAACAATAATAAACTCTCTCTGTGATTATTTATCCCTTAGAAGTACGATGTTCCATCAAGCCTACGATCAAGCTCAATCAGATTTTTTACAAACTGATAAATATCGACGAAGTCCACTTGTTTACTATGAAGACTTGTATGCACCTAAAAATGTAATAATTTAAATACAGTTAATTCATTCGCTTCAAGTTTCAACGCGTATCGACCAATACACATTGTTATTTGTGATCACACTTTCATCTTACCTTGAAA
>CACRXK020016557.1:0-11275 GCA_902702795.2 Paramuricea clavata | reverse complement strand
ATGAGTTATACCAATTTTCGGGTGACGTCCAATCTGAATTTGAGAAATAAGAAAAATATACGACTGATCTGACACCCTCTTTGTTAGAAACGGTGCGAAAATAATTCACTTGGGTATGTCACAACTTTGAAAATGAGCTAGTTTAGAAACATGGCATGAATTCTGGAATATTCACCTTAATCATGGATACACTTGGAGAGAATCTCGTCTTTGATTGACTAATAACCTGAATGAAAGAAAAATAACATGATTTATTATATAGTAGAGAGTGAGACACTGAAAATACACAGTCAGATATTTTCCATATCTTCACTAGTGCAGATATCGATCACGTGACTTTTTCCAATTTGCTTTGGAGCGTGAAAATTTCACAATTTTTTGCTTGGGACTATATAATAAACAGAACATTACACGGTGGCTTGGAGATATGACTTTTATCTTCTCGTGTTAAAAACAATATTTTTCTCACTCGCTGCACTCGTTCGTAAAATATTGTTTTCACCACTCGAAGATAAAAGTCATATCTTCGCGCCGCCGTATAATATCCTCTATATCTCAGCGCACTTTGGAAGCGGGGGTACGTATTATATACCACGAGATTCTTGAATATATGTTTGTGATGCTGTGTCTGAGTTTGTTCACACCGAGCGGGCTGAAAAGTTTGCTCGACCGCGGTGGGAATCAAACTCGCGACCTAAAAGTCCAATGCTCTGCCCAACTGAGCTGCGAGGTCAAGTCGGTTCGAGTGGGTGATATTTCGTCACCCGAGTGCATAACACCAGAAACTGCACAAAAAATTCAAGATCGTAGAAACTTGACCAACATGACCTCGTAGCTTAGTTGGTACAGCAATGGACTAGCAAAGGTCGTGATTTCGATTCCCACCGCGGTCGAGCAAACTTTTCAGCTTCCTCGGTGTGAACACAGTCAGAGACAACATCAAAAACATATATCTTCACCAGTATCTTTTTGAGTGCATAACACTAGAAGCACAAAAAATTCAAGCTACGTACACTACTGTATATTCCAAATATAGTTTCAACACCAAATGCCCAAAGACGTCTCCCTTTCCTAAATTCTGTATAAAGTATTTTCATATGCTTTTTCTATACATGTTGAAATCACTTAAAAAATATGTACCTCTTGCATCAGTATATTATGTTTAAGAATCTTTCGTGCTTTCATGACGCGGACAATTGTTGCCTAAACAATATTAGAAACAAAGGCTAAATTTAAGACAAGATATGAAATTATCGATCGGAATGACTCGATTATTTTGACACTGGGTAAAGAATACTCCACTATAATTTTCTCTTTTCTTTGCATTTGTGTCATTGGGTATTTGTCAGAATAGATTTCTGAACCAATCTAAAGTCCGAATACCACTCAAAGGCCGAAAGCTGATCCTTTATAACCCACACAAAGTGAAAAAAATGTTTGTATGAATGTTAATTTAACTAGCCTAAAATACAAAACTCACGAAGAATAAATGTTAAAATCCGTACATAATTTCAAAAATGGCACCCATGCACTGTATGAAAACGAAGTCACGTGCGCAGATTTGCATATAATTACTGAAAGATTATATTTCATACGTGGAGCATGTAAATACCACGCGTGAACAGTTTTCATGCAGAATTGAAATCTATTATAGAGTTCAATGGTTATAGTGTAGGCGTGTAGCTCAGTTGGTTAGGGCGCAACAAGGGGAAATTTCGTTCTCGACCAGTCAGCGCATTTGTAAGTAGTTTCCCTGCGAGCACAACCTCGTACTCAGGGTTTTCCTCTTGGGGAGCAAGGACCCTGGTAGACGCTGGTCACGTGATCTACTAAAATCTAGCAGATTTTTAATTAACTATCTTGGTTTTCTTTACGACAATCACACAAAATGCAAATTATAAATTAAACTACCAAAATAATCCAAATATCAAATGTTTATTGACCTGATCTTGGATTGCTAATTACAAATCTGCTAGATTTTAGCAGATCACGTGACCAGCGTCTACCAGGGTCTTTGCTCCCCAAGAGGAAAGTCCCGGGGTACGAGGTTGCTGCGAGCACAGAAAGCCCACTTCCGGTAAAAACACACATTTCAACAGAAAATATAGGATCTTAAATAAAGTTTCGAGGGGGTCAGGATTTTTATTTTTTAGGTTGAATTCAACGTGACAAGGTAAAATAAGAAATTTTCTAAAAATTTGCCGTTGGGATTTGCGTTTTATTGCCTAGTTTTAAAATTATCGGCATTCGAACTTACGCGCTCTTTATACGTCGCTATTCGAATGCCGATAACTTTAAAACTATACCAGGGATGCTGGAAAGGACGGGGGCATTGCCCCATATATGGGATGTCTTAAAAATCAGTGTCTGAAGGCAATAAACCGCAAATCCGAGCGGGCAAATTTTTAGAAAATTTCTTATTTTACCCTGTCACGTTAAATCCAATAAAAAAATTTAAAAATCCTGACCCCCTCGAAGCTCTATTTAAGACCCTATATTTTCGGTTCAAATGTGTGTCTTTACCGGAAGTAGTAACCAATTACGCATTCTGATTGGCTTAGAGCGAAAAATGTCAACAAATGCATTGATTGGTCGAGAACGAAATTCCCACCTACAAACATCTGTCAGTTCTATTGACTCAGAGCGAAATGCTCAAAAAATCTCAATTTTTTGGCCAGGCTTTTCGTTAAACCTTTTCAAGGAGGCCTTCATGTATATAGTAGACGTATAGAACAGTTTAACAATAATAGCGGAATTGCAACTTCTCGTTCATAACACAAGGCTGATAGACGACCGGCCAACATTCTGAAATGTACACTCTGATGGCATTTTTTGTTACAAGCTGTCAACTGGTATTTTCTTATAGCTTACACATTGGTGAACAAGACTATACATGTTGGCACCTCTGATTTTGGCTCTATAGTTGAAAATTTCAGCTGAATTTTAAAATTTTGCCTAATAAAGTACTATGTTGACTAAAATACAATATTTCAAGTTCATTTTTCACAAAAATAATATATACCATTAGAAAGATCGGAGAAAAATATATATAAGACATTTAAGCGAGTAGTGCGAATTTTCAAGCCAGTTTTGAGTTAAAGGAGCTTAAAGTTGGCAAAATAGTAACTATCGGCATCAATTGACGTTTTTTTTTCATTTTCCAGTGTTAAAAGCACAAAATTGGCTACAAAAATCATACTACTCGCTTATATATCTTATATATACTTTTTTTGCGAACTTTCTAATGGTATAATTTATTTTTGTTAAATGTGAACTTGTAATTTTGCATTTTTCTCATCATAGTACTTTTTATAGATAAAATTTTCAAATTCTCAAATTTTCATCTATAAAGCCATAATTAGAGTTGCCAACATGTCTAGTCTTGTTCGTTAATGCATATACTCTACGAAAATGTCAGTTGGCAGCTTGTAACAGGAAATGCCATCAAACAAATTTTGTTGCACATTTTCCGGTTTTGGCCGTCCGTCTATGAATAAAATAATGCAAAACATGATCTATACAAGTTTATACAACATTGAACAGGAATAAACAAATAAACTTTTTACACAAGGCGTGAAAAAATTAAATCGTTTCCTAACCTGAATATACAACTTTCTGTCTTCGTCAATAGAAGAACGAAATTGATGAACCTCCTATTAAAGTGAACCATATACAGAATAACTATAGTTGATAAAAAAAAACAAATTAACACAATACCTCTCGAATAAATAATATAACCGTTCAGGTCAGTAGAATCGGTTTTAAATTATACAAATTTTTAAGTAGCTTTGACTACATTACACCAGTGGCGGATTACCAGTTACGTGGCCTATGACATTCCGACGCAAGTTCTGCTGAGGGAAGTCAGTATATAGCATGGATCGGAACAATTACATGTGTTTGCATACTAGTGAATATAAAAGCGATCACGTGACAAAAAATAAGCCAATCAGATGGATTACGTCAAAACAAATGTAAATCGCAGAAAATATTTGTAAGAAAGCGTTTTAATGGGCATAGGGTTTATGAACAAGGGGGCATGTGGCCATAAATCATTGAACACGTAAGGGCTATGTATAGGTTTGGACATCCTCGTCTCTCACAAAAGTTTGAATTTCTCACCTTTTCCCAGGCAATTTGTAAAGAATTTCCACAGTATGGATATTTTCAGATTTTAAGTTTACTATAATATAGATAAGCTTCTAATATAAGGTCATCAAAGTAAACTAAATACACGCATTGAAATTTTTTTAACGAAGATTTACACTCCTGTTGATCATTATAGGATGACAAGAGATAAGAAAACAGCCGTCGAAGAATAAGATTAACAGTAGTTACCAATACATAAAATATATAATGGACTCCAATGACCCAATCCCGTCGTTCAGGATAATAGACACGGTTAACGGACGTATATAGCGTGTCAACAGAATATAAAATGGCTGGCAATGTTTTCCTCGCGAATTATACTGGCTTTAATTAACGAAAGCCGACGAGAGGAAACAGCATTTATAAGTTTGTGTACTTTTAAGAAGTGTCTATACCTGAGCCGTTTCACGCAAAACAGGAACTGTAATCTTTAATTTTGTTCTTTTGCTAGAAAATTCAGTGTTGATTGATAACGTTGATTTTGCAAATTCACTTGCCTGAAAAAAGATAAAACAATGGATAAGAAATGTTTTATCGAGTGTTTAGGTTCGAAAAGGTACAGTATCATTCCAAAAAGTGCGCCGGCATCCAATATACCTATTTCTTGCATTGTCGACTATTATCTTACATATTTCTTGCTTTTTAGTTTATTTCCATGATCTTTGCCTCCCCCCCCCACGCCTTTGTCCTCCCCCCGACACGTGCGGGTACATGGTACCGGGTGGCCCAAAAAAAAGTACTCCTGTTTGATTTATAATAACTTCTAAACAAGTAAAGCTATCAAACAGAAATAACTTGCATTACATAGAGGAAGGACTAACTTAGATTTTGATATGTTACAGTTGTATTTTACTTAAAAATTCACGGAGATATTAATGTTCAAAATCGGGAGCATATTTTGGGATGTGTCTAAAATTAGCGAAAATCGGCGTATCAAATTTTCACTTCAGCGTTTGTTTGCTTAATGACATATCAGGGTAAATTGTATTTCAGCGAATTGTCGTTAGGGTTTGTAAGGGATATGGCGTAGATTTAGACATCTTACATGTAAGTCTTAACTTATTGTTTCCTGAAATATGAACGTTCGAAATTATGTAAGTATTTAATAGGTCTTTGCAAACTTAAGGTACTGAAAGACCATGCAAGGCAGGCGCTTCAATTTTTCTTAAATAACCTATTTTTTATGTTTTTCATGGGTTCAAAACAAAGTTGATTATTTCTCGGTTAGAGCAGGATTAATAGATATAATAATACTTTGTTTCATAATAAACAATTTGTCAAGTGTCATTTATTTACTGGTAATAGTGCATGTTTCAGTCGGGCAAATCTTGATTAATATTTGATACGCCGATTTTTGCATATTTCAGACACATCAAGAAATATCCTCCCGAATTTAAAGATTAATATCTCCGTGAATTTTTAAGTGAAATACAACTGTAATATATCAAAGTCTAAGTTAGTCCTTCCTCTATTTGATGCAAGTTATTTCTCTTTAAAAGCTATACTTGTTTAGATGTTATTACGAATCAAACAGGACCAAACTTTTTTTTGGGCCACCCGGTAGTAAGGGAAGATCATCACTAATTTAAATTCCAAAATTATGGCGACAGAGAAACCTACCACGAGAAAACGTAATTTATTCAATATGAATGTTAATGCCCAGAAAACAATTTGCATTATTACATTACGCACTTTACCCATTTTTATTAGTTGTAAGAAACACTAAGAATCAGGAGGAAATATGACCTCTTTCTGCGTGTATTAATTGTCAACGATTGTAACTCACCTCAGATGAAAGTAAAAGCTTTACATCAACCAATGATTTCAATGTTTTGTCCAGTTCTCTAGGACTGACATTGGTTTGTGTAGAAATTTCCCTGGAAATAGGTTAAAAACTTAAAAGTGCTGAAAAAAGTATCAAGAGGACGTCTTGGGTAGTATAGGACTTGACCATACGGCTGAATACAGAGAGAGAAAAGTGTCTCATCCCAGAAAAGTAGCATATCCAGGGTAACTATACACTGGAAAAACACTCTTGGTTAAAATTCTTGGTTAAATTTTCCTATTTGGGTTAAGTTAATTATTCTGGTTAATATCATTTTAGTCAATTTACTCGATTCTGATTGGTTAAAATTTGTGCCGATTAAACATTAACCGTACAGGTGTTCTAATTAAAGATTAATCGGCACGAATACGAGCCCACGTGCATTCCGCACGCTCTGGTGAGTGCAGAAATTTAAACACCAGAAATTAAAACAGAAATTTATATTTTCTGAGCTCTGAGCTCTTATTTAATGTTCAACAAGAAAATATTTCTTTAAAAAAGAAATAATGTTTCGTTCCAATATAATTATAGAAATACCAGACGTCTGTAATTAGCGGTTGTGACGGTTGTATATGTCGAGCAATGAAATTGGTTCATTTTGTGAGGCGGGCGGGTTGTATAAATTTTCATTACCCGGAGGGGCCGAGCGGTCCAGAAATACAGTTGTAGTATTTAAAATGAAGAAAAACAAAGAAAACTATATAATAAATATATACCGCTGTTGGCGCTTGAATACTTCAAATATAAATCATCGTGCCTGTAGATTTTGACCTGAAGTTCAGGCCCTAGATTTTGATTGGTTGCAAGTTCACATAAACAACAGTTTTAAAAATAGCTCGGTGAAGGGCTCAAGGGGACAATAATAATATAAAGGTCAAATGCACGTAACAAATCCATTATCGATTTCTTCGAATTTCTTTTCTTTTATGCTTTATGGCAGAAAATAAATCAAACAAATAGTATTTTGAAGGTCTTTATCAAAATCTTTGACGAATTTTGGACACACGACGCTGAAAGAACAGCCAAACTAGTCATCTATTCGAAAGTTTGTTGTTGGCAGCCAAGATGTTCTGCCAACTGGCTTCACCGGCAAAAGTCTTATTTTTAATATCAGGTCCTACCGGCGTTGTT
The DNA here is from genome assembly GCA_902702795.2 of Paramuricea clavata. NCBI lineage: Eukaryota > Metazoa > Cnidaria > Anthozoa > Malacalcyonacea > Plexauridae > Paramuricea > Paramuricea clavata. Next base: position 4,170 of record CACRXK020016557.1, on the reverse strand, counting down.
TTCTGAGCTACATCGCCTTCTTCGTGGTACGATTGAGAATTTTATTGTTGCTGTTGTTAGCCCGTTAAAGTAATATCCCTGGTATATATCCGCGTCCAGCAAGTTGAGACCTTGAGAAAGCTTGGCAGTCAAGCTGTACACAGAACTGACTAATTGAATCTTCGTTTGCTGTTCGGTTAAATAGAGAAACTGACTCTTAATTATATAAAAGTACCTTGAATTTTTAAGTTTAATTAAAAAGCAAAATGCACACTCTGCGGACATGTTCATGAGAATATAATTTTTTTGTGTAACGAAATCTATAACACTTGTAGCCTGCGAGCAGGCTCTCTGGGGAAAGAGAGCCTGCAAGGATCCCTTTGATGATTCGGTGCATGCGTCCAATATTTGGACGCAGTGCTCTGATTGGTTGATAACTGATTCATATGAAGTGATTGACAAGCTTCCATAAACTTGCACTTCCCGTTTGTAAAACCGAGCAACGCAAACACAGGGGGCAGAAAAGTACGATTGTGTTTTATAAATACCTTGTCATCAACGAATATCCCATATTTATATCACAACAATCCGCAGACATAGTCATAAAAGGATCAAAATTAGCTGATTTTTATTTTTTCGATAATATCATGCCTTCTACTTCATGTAATTCAAACATATTGCATTGCAACGACTATTTCCGAACATGGCAAAGTCAATCGTTCTAGTATGAGCCCACGCTACTATGGTCAGTCCTTGTAATACAATGTTTGAATTACATGAAGTAGTAGACATGATATTATCGAAAATCAACATAATTTTCATCGTGATGAAACCTGGATGAAACTATGCGATATATTCGGGTTGATGACAAGGTATTTTAAATAAACACAATCGTACTTTTCTGCCCCCTGTGCGCAAAGCTTCGGAATTGCGGCAATGTAGAGATAAAAGTGTCATGTATTTTGATCCTGGTTGACTTTTTACTGTAAATTAATATAGTATTCATATAAAGACGAATACTAAAAGCTTGCATGCTTTATTGTGTCCTTGGCTTGTCTGACTCCTAAGCTAAGAATAATTCTTGAGAAAGACTGCAAAAATTCGCAAACCGAAACCTAGGGACAAGGCATTATATCGCTTCTCTTTTATGAAACAATATTGGGAATTCTGATAATATTCAGTGCATATTGTGTGTATTCAGCTTGTTTTACAATGTTATACTGACTATTTAATATTTATAAGTATGCGGCGTTACAGGTAAAATGTACAGTAATTTACTCGTCACTTTGTTTACAATAATTATCACATGCATGTTTACTGCAATTCCACTTTTTGTTGCAAAATTTGAACTATAAACATATTATTAAATTATGTCCAATGTCCATGGTATATCATATATGTCTATGTCTCACCAAAGCCATAAATTTCAGTAAGTTATATTATTACTATATATATATAGACTGTATACAGTGTATATTATATATTGCAGCACGAAGCAATTCCAAATAACTGAATTAGTTAGCGGGTAATATACAACTTTAAACTTACTGTGCCTACAGGAGAAACACATACAGATTGTAATAAAAAGTACAACTTGATATATTACTCTGTAAAACCTCGAGCCGTTTTAACTTTTTAGTATGCCACAGTGGCGGTCTGTATACGAAACTATTAACGAATTTGAAACGAATCGGTTTATGTTTACAATATCGTAGTGTATTCCGGTCTGCGCTGATTGGTTGTTATTAATTGACCTGTGACATCATAATTGAAGGGCGGCACGCAATCATCATAGGGATCCTTGCAGGCTCTCTTTCCCCAGAGAGCCTGCTCGCAGGCTATAACACTTGTCAATCATATTGCATGCTGTGTCTAAAAATAACATGTGAGCGTCCCACGGTCTAGACAGGTTTTGTGTCAGGCCCTATTTAAAATTAGGGCCTGAACTTCAGGTTAAGTTACCATGTTCTCATAGGTTGATATATAATTAACTAAGATTTCCGAATTATACGCCACGCCTCCAAAAAACTTCTTATGCTAGGAGCGGTCATCTCATTGGACGATTCTAAATGTAATTGACGTTTGAGCAAGAATACTGGCAAAGGATTGGATAACTTTGATCTCTGACGTCACTTTCCTGTGATAATTGCTCGAAACCAAATACAGTACCGTTTCGTTCCTGCGGGGAACGAAACAAAAAAACAAGACGATTAAAAATTATTCACAGCTCTTACAGGTATGAATTCAAAATTAATGTCAGAAATTGATAATGGTGCGTATGGCTGTACTCGCTTGAATACATTTATAAATAATACAATGTTTCTTGTCATTAATTGTTGGTGTAAAACTGCCTTTGAAACGACATGCATAGGAAACTACACGGTTCGAGAAGAACTATTTAAAACATGAGCAGCAGTGTTTTATCAGATATAAAGATACGAGGCGAAGCCGAGTATCTTTAGGTCTGATAAAACACGCACTGCGAATGTTTTAAATTGCTTCAAAAACGATCGATCTAGTAAGTTCATTGGCGAAGTAATTTTCAAAAGATACGTTGTGTATGTTAAAGTTAAAGTTTTTCGAACATACAAAAATTATTCCGGACATATCGTAATTTTTCTGGACATACGAAAATTTGTCCTTTTTCCGTAATTTTCGTAAATTTTTGCTATAACTATTACTTTTTATTCCGAGCCACTCAAATATTTTCGCTGACTACGAAAACAATTTGCAGATAAATCAGAAAACAATTTGCCGAGTCTAACAGACATTTGCCGAGTCCGTAATGAATGGGGTGGGGGGGGGGGGGGGTTACATCCCCACACCCACCTCTAGCTATGCCTCTGTCTACACACTGCCAAAGCCAGCCTAGACCTAGGCCTATTTTTATTATTTTTTTAATATTCAGCGCTTTTTCACATGAAAAGACTGGGACTAGGTGATTTGGGGGCGGGGCGGAGGATGGACGCAAGCGAAAAAATAGAAGGTTTCCCAACAACAAGGCCAAAACTGCCCTGAAACTGCTCTGATTTATAGTATAAACTTACTATTTTTATTTGTATACACGCCTAGAAAATCGGGTTTTTTATCATAAAGTTTGAAGCTACACTATTATTATGTTGCAAAAGGTCAAAATGAGTCAAAATATTACTACAAAATAGAACTTAGTTTAGTCATAAAATGTTTTTATAGTTAATGTAATTACTGGACAGTATAAATTGCTTTAGATGTTGGTTTCTGATCAATTTCGGATCACAAAGTTATGGGGCTAATTTGAGAACTTGTGAAATCTACTAGGCATTTACGAGGCAAATTACCATTGCGATAATTACCAGCCGAGTAAAGGTCTAGGTCTAGGCTGTGCCGAAGCCATTTATTTGTGTTTGGTGGAACGGCAACTTCGTTTAGTACGAAAATTTGCTCGCCTGTAACCGGAACAAAACGGGAAGCCATTTTTTGTCCGGAGGTGAATGGTGCAAAGATATACGTTATTTTTGTTCTGTTGTGGTATATGCTAAGATAATTATTCATTTCAGTGTCGGTGAATAATAGTGCAAGGATACCGGGTGGCCCAAAAAAAAGTACTCCGGTTTGATTCGAAATAACTTCTAAATAAGTAAAGCTTTTAAAGAGAAATAACTTGCATCAAATAGAGGAAGGACTAACTTAGATTTTGATATATAACAGTTGTATTTCACTTAAAAATTCACGGAGATATTAATGTTTAAAATCGGGAGCATATTTCTTGATGTGTCTGCAATATGCCAAAAACAGCGTATCAAATATTAATCAAGATTTACCCGACTGAAACATGCACTATTACCTGTAAATAAATGACACTTGACAAATTGTTTATTATGAAACAAAGTATTATTATCTACAAAATACAAGCAAGATTTATGCGTCCGAAATCCGCGTGTGTTCCTAGCACGAATACGTTTCCTTATTTCATGAGACCACTGCATCGCGAAGGATCGTCATGGATCGTTCGTAGTTCTGAATTAGGGCACGCTGTCACAATGGAATTGTGAATTTTCTAACTTCACATTGAATGAATTTTCTAACTTCTGCAACGTTCTGAAATCTTGTTAAGAACACCAAACTCTTTTGCCTTTCTTAATCTTGGCAAGTTCAGAATAAACTGAGAATGAAACACAATCAAACCATACAACTCCATAAGTAAAGACATAA
>CACRXK020016556.1:0-11276 GCA_902702795.2 Paramuricea clavata | reverse complement strand
GACCATATTTGAATATATAGTCCCAAATTTAAATATGGCATTTGTTCGCCCAATCATTCGCATTTTGGTGTCATTTTTACATTTTTGATTGCGGTTTCGCTTTTAAAGCTTTGTTTTGATTGATATAGACTCAGTACTCGCTAGTACTCGCTACGCGCGAGTGGAGGTACCCTTACTCGCGACAGGTACTGTAATAAAGGCTAAAGGTTATAACGCGTGTACCTAAAAGGTAAATAAAATCTCGGCCTGTTAGGCACACACGCGTTATAACCTGGAGCCTTCATTTTAAAACTTTATTATAATTGACAATCTAGCCTTTATTATAAAACTTTATTATAATCGACGATCTGCTGTAGCCCCCCTTACAAAACCAAATTATATGGGACATATATGGACCAACTATGGGATTGATATGGTTCAACCTATGGGCCATATATGGAAGTTATATGGCTTTGGTATGGCCTGGTTGCCTTCATAGCATACCCATATCATGTTTTTGATATGGGTTTGATACGTATTTGGTACAAATCCATACATATCCCATATCACTTACTATGGGAAATACATGGGTTCCTTATATCATTTCAGAACAACTTTGCTATGGGTAAGATAGGATTCTATATGGGAATGATCTGGGAACATGATATGGAATTCATATGGTTCTTGATGTATAAACTATGGGATTGGTATGGGTGCAACAATTATCATATTATATTGGGAATGGTATGGGCACTTGTTTTCATCCCATACCAAACCCATGTTAACATCTAGCATCCAAATGCTAGATGTTAACACATGTGGGTTTGGTATGGGATGAAAACAAGTGGCCACCATTCCCAATATACTTGCTACGGCTCAAGAAAATTGCACTGGCTGGCATACATAGTTTTATTAACATGCAAAAAATCTTCAAAAACACAATACATAAATAAATAACATAGTTAATAAATAAACAAATTACAAAATTGTTAACTAATTTACTATTTCTTAATGAACTTGCAAAGTTTGTCTAACTAAATTACCATTGATAGTATAGTTATACAAACATGCAATAATGTCAAGTACTAAGTGCTTATTGATCTATATAAATGTATCGATATCTATAATGTCCTCAGGCCTCTCAACTTGTGGGCTTGACTACAGACTATTCAAATTCTTTGCGTACGCCTGGCCTCCACGTCACTTTTCATGTATATTTTTTGTATCGCCTCACCAAGGGCCTTCTTTAGAAAATCTTGCAGAGCAATATGCCCACTGGTGTCAATACCAGAACATGCCAGATCCTTGTACAACTTCTATCATCTGCAGGACAAAATAATTCAAACTTCAAGATTTTGCCAGATCTGACAAAAATGATTGTACTGACAGAAAATTTATACCCTATATTCTGCAGCCAAATTTCCACTAAGCATTTTTGCACCAAATTAATTTAATATTTTACTCTGTCTAACGGAAGACAAATTTACTCTCTCAAATGCCAAATCGTTATGTTTTATTATATGTCTAATGACAGACAATTTTATTTGTTAAGTGGAGAGTCTGGCACATTAATGGAATAAATATTTAATAAAATAACAAAGTACTAAAAGTAGGGCACATTGCTTTTAAATATTCCAACACAGCAGCTTTTGCAGTTAATTATTAAGTATTAATAACCTTTCAATAACCAACACTTATCTTGATGAGTAAAATCATCTGATAATTAACTATCAAAGTACTGAAAGTGGGGAGTGTTAGGATGAATTGCATCTAAATGTGTTAACAACAAACAATGCAAAATAGTCTGGTGTTAGACAGGCCAAAATATTGAGCTTTGAAATAAAGCAGATTAGTGTGAATTGGGTCTTAATCCCACCGTGGCGAGGCATATTTTTCAAAGCCTGCCCGGTGTGGATATACACTCAGAGTAACATCACACAAGGGTCTTAATGAGTTTACACATAACACATAGGGACAGCAAGAAAACCTATCAAAGTTGTCCACTCTCTTTCACAAGTAAAATATTTGATCTGGTGTTAGACAAGGTAAAATAAAAAAGTACTGAAAGTTGAGAATATTCGTCTTTATAATGAGTTAGTGTGAAATGTAAGATAAGTGGAGATCGAGTCTTGTTAACTTGAATATACCAGCACATTATTTCATAGAAAAACATGGAGAATTTTCCTGGCACACCTCTCCCAATGAAATATCAAATTTTAATTTGAACAATAACATATGAATAAATATTAGAATCTTAGAAAGGTTGCTGCTGATTTGAGCAAGTAGATAAATTTTCAAACTACATGTAATATGAGCATATATAGTATATATGTAATAGGAATGCTTAATGTCTGCAATTAATCTTGCATATACAGTTGGTATATACAAAGATATTAACCAATAAACATGGATAAGTCTAATTCAAATACAAAACTCTTATAGTAGCATTTATTAAAGTATAAATGCCAGCTATAAATATATTTATATCAGCGTTCTAATCATTATTGTCGCGGCAAATTCAAATTTTAAACCGATCGAAACACATACTCGAATTTCACGAATGAAGATTGGACAAGGTATTCCTTTATAATTTGCTTTATTATAAACAAAATATAAACATATTCTTACCTGAACATTATACAAACATTGCTGATGTATTACTAGTGAAAATCCAGTTGAATCTCATCAAAAATAGTTCTATTTTGATAAAGCATTCACAAACGAAAAAATAAAAAATATCGAAGGTGTGATGACCTATCCCAAGATGCTTTGTGCGAGTGGCAAAAAAACTAGACACCAGTCTTTCGGTCGCGCACATTGCGGTAATTATTCATTTAATTAATGTTAGAAAATAAATTTATGAACCTTATTTATTTTCCAATCCTATAGAAATTCCTATAGGAATTTTTATTTCCTATATGTATATATATATAGGAATTTCTTTTTCCTAAAGGACTTTTTTTCACCACTTTCAAATTTTATATGAATTCCTATAGGAACTTTCAAATCCTATAGGAATTTCATTTCCTATAGGAATTCCTATAGAAAATTTTTGTAAGGGTTGGCATAGCATGCCATAGAAATCATATGTATGGATTCTCTATGGGAGGCCAGAACCACACCAAGTTCAGACTACCATATAATTCCCATAGATATGGGTACTATATGGGACAACCAACTGTGCACTACCATAGAATTCCCATAGATATGAGAAGCATGGGACAACTAAGTGTGGACTACCATATAATTCCCATAGATATGAGAAGCATGGGAGAACCAAGTGTGGACTACCATATAATTCCCATAGATATGGAAAGTATATGGGACAGCCAAGTGTAGACTACCATATAATTCCCATATGTATGGAAAGTATATGGGACAACTAAGTGTGGACTACCATATAATTCCCATAGAATTGGTCATATGTAAAAATGTGCCATTGATATGGATTACCTATGGACCAAGTAACCCCACAGATTTTCCATAGGATTAATAACAATGTGTTTGTTTCCATAGCTTTTCCATATCTCGATATTTAACAAATTTAGACACCATACCAATCCCATATGATATCTATACTGTCCCATATCATTCCCACATATGGGTCATATATGGCCCAAACTTTGCCATATCTTTCCCATAGTTTTGCTTTGGTAAGGGCCTTATTATATAATTGAAGCTGACACCACAGCCTTTAAGCTTTCTCTTAGCTGTTATATTATAGCCCGAGTTAGCAGTTTATTAGTGAAGACATTCTATACCGCGAATATTTCACTGCTTTTGGTCGGAAAACCTCGGAATCAGAATGCATATTAAAACCGCGGTTAGCTTTTTGCCGATGCGTGGGCTAAACCGCAAAAAACCGCCCGATAACCGCCCGATAACCGCACGTTAACCGCACGTTGACCGCACGTTAACCGCCCGATAACCGCACGTTAACCGCAGGCTAACCGCAAAACGACCGCAACCGCAGTGTTATAGGTTAATTCTGAGCGGTACTGTCACGTGTACTGAATATCGCAAACGACAAAAAAAACCATTATTATATGGACGAAGGTGTTTCACTGAGAACTAAAACACTTATAGAATTCAAACGTCACTAAACCCGGGGCAAGTATAGCCCTTTTCCGAATGTATAACGCTCGTAATCGAGTGACATATCGAAATTTTACCGCCAAAAGTTTCATTCTTGTTCTGAAATGGCTACCAGTTCGATCTTTGCCTTTGTTGACTAAAGGAACACGATATTAATGTTTTCTGCGACCAGCAAGGAAACGACATATAACCAGAAAACATTAATATACGATATCAAGAGTTTTAAAGAACTATATTTTCAAGTTAATACAGTACGGAGTATACAGCTTATAATGCTAAGTCATTGTAGTTTATTTCCCCTATTTTTTATTAAAATAAAATTGAGTATATTTTTTTCACCATGAATATGTCCAGAAAGTAAAAAGAACATTACAAGGTGACTCAAGATATGTACATTTGGGTTTTATGTTCTTGTGGCAAGAACAATATATCATACGTTCGCTGCGCTCACTAGTGAGATGTTGTTCTTGGCACTCGAACGTAAAATCCATATCTTCTCATAGCCGTGTAATATCTTCTGTTTTAATAATATACTTAAAGAATGTTGAACGCAAATAAAGATATACTTTAGAGACTGAAAAAAGAGAAAGCATTACAAAAGCGGAAATCTATCTAGCTTTTGAATAACTTTGAAATGTTCGAAAAGGCATGATATTGTTGTTTCTCAAACCTGCTTTTGATAGACTATTACGCTAATAAAATATCTTGAGATGTTGAACCATTCAAATGACTGTCATTGCATATGCCGTGGTGGGAAAGACGTTCACTAATTTGTGTGTGGTTTTAAAAGCATGCAGATGAGCACCTTCCCCGCTGTTTCAGTCACTATATTTCCGCTACTTCTTCTATACGCAGCGAGACATTCTACATTAATCCACAAACTATATTGAGACCTTGGGAATCCACTCCTCTCTTCCCCCTGTTTCAATGTTGAAAGTTTATTATTTTCTTATTTGTTATTTCATGTAACCTTAAACTCACAAACAATAGGAGATATTTGAAATAATTAGTTCGATTTCACAATGACCCTCAAAATATCACCACCATATAATTTGCAATTGTGTCCTTTCTTAGATAACTCACACCTTGGGTAGACAAGATGGCTGTATTATACAAATTATTTCCTTCTTATATATTTCTTAAAATGTTCTGCTGGTAAAGCATTTTACTATTATCTTCTGAAAGAAATCATATAACGTGGCACTCATTGCTAGTCAAAATCTCTTTTATGATATTCAAACTAAACAATGTTACAGCACAAAGCAACACTGAAATGTTGAAAGACGAGTAAGTCTCAAGTATATATCTTATGACCGGTTGTAGATATCACGCCATGCCAATGTGGCAAAACATCGCGCTCTGGAGAGGGTTATAAGGAATATATGTCGTGCCCAAGACCTCGTGCAGTCAAGATAGCATATAGTCATGGTGCCCATCGAGACTAAACACAAGGCCTCGTGCAGACAAGAAAGCCACGAAGAAATGGCTGGAAAAAAGAGTACAATTGCAAATGTTTTTTATTCATAATTAAAACACACACGAAAATAGAAGAAACGGAAAATGGAAGAATAAATTCGATCCACAATATAATTAGAAACTTACGTGGACACGACTTGCCGAAAACCAATGGTAAAGCAACTATAAAGGCAAAAATGTCCAGAAAAATGCCTTTGTCCCTTCTCATTTTCCCAAGTATCTTTCCAGATGGAAGAGACTGTTTCGGAATGATTTCTAAATGAAAGAGAAATAAAGTGTACTTGTTTTTTATCCGTTTTGCAGTAATAATTAGTTACACAATATTATTGCAATTTTGATATTCAAGGTAATGTTTTTTTATACTATATCACTGGGGGAAAATGTGAAATCCATAATATGAGATTTACAATTGCACCACTAAATCCATAGTATATCCATAATATTTCAATAGACTGCATTTAAATCGTACAGCTTTACTGCCGAACCACTCTCTCCTTCGCAGAGGCTTACATGAAGTTTCTAGTGAGGGAAAAGTGAGCGCGCAAGGAGTTATAGGAAGAGCTAAATAAAGGAAGCCTCTGCGAGTTAATGCAATCAATATGACGTCGTATATAATCGTTTGTAGCGAAGTTCGATCAACTATCGGAGGTGTTAAAACATGTTTTCGATTCGACTTGCATTTTCAGGCGTACTTGAGTCTCCTGGGGTGAATTCAATATCAATGTCTTCTTCTGTCCATTTGCATCGAAAAAGATTGAGAAATATCAATGGATACGAGCTATCTGATTATAAATATCCTCTAAATTGCAACATTTCTTTATAAAAATGACTCTATTGAACTTCGATACTCAGATTATGAAGATTCATTTCAATTTCTTTCACATTTCCATCGATTTCAAGTTTAAAAAAAGGTAAAACAACTAGTTTGGTTCAATAATCATACTTCATCGCATTATCTGGCAGAGCCTCCCCTCCCATCACACCGCACGCGCTCACTTTTATTCAGGAAACTTCATGTAAGTTATTTGTAAATACTTAAGGAGGCTCTGTGGAGGAGAGAGGCTGAACCAAACATTGTATGGAATGAATGGAAAACAATTTTTCTAGACGTCGCCAATACTCAAGGGAGGCTGGTCGCGTGGGGGTGGGAAAATTTTCAAGATTTTCAAAAAAATAGTTTTTAAAAAGTTTTAAAAAAAGTTTTAAAGGAGTTCTAAAAAGCAAAAAAGTTCAAAAAGTTAGATTTTTAAAAAGCTAAAAAAGTTTAAAAAAACTGATTTAAAAAGTTAGAACAGTTAGGGTTAGGGGTTAGTGGTTAGGGTTGGGGTTGGGGTTAGGGTTAATGTTAGGTGCCGCGAGTTTATTATTATGATAAATTCAAAATGTGCCGCGAATTTATAATGATAAATTCGGACGTGTTTAAGAATTTACTCATATAGTAAATTCAAATGTGGAGCTCGTACTGCCATGGCTATCAGATCAAATTAAATATCTTTCCTATCAAAGAGATGGTCTTAAAAAGAAAGCCGTCAGATTAAACTCTGAATACTGCCATAAGGCTTATAAAAAATGCTGGCATCAAGAAACGAAATCCATTAAGAAATGCAAAACTGAATATTTTAATGCCAAGCTGAAAGATTGAAAAAATATCAATGAGTATTGGCAAACTATTAATAAGCTATTAAATAAACACTCCAAATCCACTGCGGTTAATAAAGTGAAGATCAGTGGGATTGACATAACCTGTGATGCAAATATAGCCCAGGAATTTAACGACTGTTTTTGTTCAGTTGGGCCTACACTAACATCCCCATTACAAATACTGATCCTTTGAGTTATATCACTCCGGTGTCAACTACATTTGAATTTCATGCCATAGCCTATGACAAGCTGATAAAAGTGGTTGATTATTTAAGAATCTCAAAACTAACAAATCACCATAAATATGTAAATCTGTTGAAAAATCAGACAGTGGAAACTATCGACCTATATCATTAATTTTAAAAAATTGCAAAGATTTTCGAGAAAATTGTCTATACACAAATACTTGATTACTTAAAAGAAAACCATATCATATCACCAAACCAGACCGGCTTTCGATCGGTGGACAACAATATTCTTTTATCTAAATTGACAGCCTATGGAATAAAGGTACATCACACAAATGGTTTCAGTCATATTTAAGGAAGAGGCAGCAAATATATGCAAAATTAACAAAAAATGTCGGATATAGTCTAAGAACAATTACGTGCGGAGTTCGTCAAGGGACAAATCCGTTGCTATTTCTTCTTTATATAAATGATCTGCCGAATTACCTTGAAACAACAAGCGCCACAATGTCTGCGGATGATACAACAGATAAAAGCCTATCATGCATGTAACGGACTATCGTCCGCAGATATAGAGAGTAAACTGAATTACGATTTAGAAATTATTCACACATGGTTAACCGCAAACAAGTTGAATTTAAACCGTAAGAAAACTGAATAGATGATTATTGGCTCATGACAAAAAACAAATTATATTGGCTCAAATACCACAAACATATCAATCGCCGGCAAGCAAATAACACAAGTTAAAAGTACAAAACCTTAGGCATAATTATATAGATGAACAATCGAAATGGGCAGTGGCGGAAATCTCGCTGCTGCGAGGGGGTGGCCGCCCCGCCTTCGTGGAAAATGACAAATTTTCGAAAATTTTGAACTATAAAAGGGCTAAAAACAGCCTGTTCGAGTGCAAATGGGGGGATTTGTCGGAAATTTGAATCTTTTGTCGGAAATTTAGAAGGCTTCGCCCCCCCCCCCCTCCCCAACCTGAAAAAGTGAATTTCCGCCACTGGAAATGTGAAGAACGTAACAGTAAACAATTTAAAACAATTCTCAGCACGTATTGGAATGTTAAAGGGGCAGTATGATCAAAATTTTTATTTTCTTAAACGAAAGTGCTTGTAAAACTGTATAATAACTTATTTTGAAGATTTTGGTCCCCATGCTTAGTTCTTGAGATATTTCATTTTTTTGTAACCATGTGACGTCATCTACTTAGTTAAATATATATAATGAGATATCAGTAATTGTTGTTTATCTTTGCTCTTTTCATCAAAATATTTCGAAAGATGCGGCGCGTTTGTTAATTTAATCTGCATCATTAAGTATACTGTGTTTTTTAACAAATCGATCAAAAATAGCAAAGATACACAACAATTACTGATATCTCACTATATATGTAATTGAGTAGATGACGTCACATGGTTACAAACAAAAGAAATATCTCAAGAACTAAGCATGAGAACAAAAATCTTCAAAACAAGTTATTAGCTATACAGTTTTACGAGCATTTTCTTTTAAGCTTTGGTTTAAGAGAATACAAATTTTGATCATACTGCCCCTTTAAGCTTATAATATTATTAGCACTGATGAAGATCCGGGCTTACGGATCGAAAGCTTTGCAGTAATAAATTTACGTGGTGTTTCCACAAACAAAACCTATTATATTTTATCACCATGCAAACATACAAAGAACTTATTAAGTTATTAACTATACAGTTTTACGAGCATTTTCTTTTAAGCTTTGGTTTAAGAGAATACAAATTTTGATCATACTGCCCACTGCGCGTCCTCAAAGACAAGCGTTAAGTCGTCACGAAAATATTTCGTGCACTTAAATTGGATAAGACTCGCTACCAATCCCTGTTGACTCGATAGCTCAATAGGTAGAGCGGCGGTCTAGATACCCGAAGATGCGAGTTCAAATCCCGCTCGAGCCAACGAATTTTTCGTTGCTCGATTGCAGTGTCAGATTAATATGAAACTAGTTTTCCTACCTCTGAGGATGGTTCTGAAATAGAATTAAGTATCCTGTTTTTCTCGCTTTTAAACTACCTTTTTTCCCAATTATGTAAATATTTTAATAAACTCACGGCCCTTTGAAAGACAGATGTATTTCTGAATGGCTACCGTGATTAAATAAGATTAAATAGTAATAAATGATAATCATAAATAATAAATTCTAAAATAGACTCGTAGAATAAGCAGATTTAATAAATGTATTCTGGCAAACTGTTCCAAAGTTCCGGGCAGCATGAGAAAAAGCACGCTTTCCATTGGTCGTGGCGGTATATCTTTGGAGTGGAAAGCAGTGAACATCGAGAGGATTGATCTTTCTTCAAGAGCTAGGTTCTGTAGTGATTTGTAAACTAGGAGAATTATTTTAAAATTTATTCGATATTTATTTATTTATTTATTAACTTTACAACCATACATAAATAGATTAAAATAATATGGTTGAAGGTATGGTCAACAGGACATGAATAGCCCCATGTGAAGACCAACCTTAATGAAAACAAGCTATAATAACAAACATAAATCAAAGACGAAAACAAATATAAAATTTACAGAAAACATGACGAATTACGAACAACAGCTTAAGTTGAAAGAGCGGCACTTAGAAAGAAGGTTTTCCAAGTGCGCATTCTGTTTACATCGAAAGATGAATGAAGTAGAGAAGAGTAATGAACAGTTAGTCTGTTTTTAAAGAAGGAAACGGATGAACTATTACGAATGGTGGGAGAGAGATTATTCCAGAGACAGACAATTCGTTGAAAAAAGAGTTCCTAAAGAGAGAAGTCCTGCAATCATTAACACGAAACAAGTTGTCCGAACTTGAACGGGTGTGAGACGAGCTGTTTGAAGAAAAAGTGACGAAACAGGAGATATCTAGGTCGACGAAGAGACCGTGCTTACATTTAAAGAAGAAGACGAGATCTTTTAGTTCCATCCAGTAGAATATTGGTAATAGATTAAGCTTTTTAAGGCGTTCAGGATATGGCAACTCATAATCCTGAAGGATAAATTTACTAGCTCGTCTTTGAACACCCTCGATGATCGCAAGATCACGTGATGATCCTTGAGGTGCCCAGATCTAACTACCACATGACAGATGAGATTGGACGAGAGAAAGGTAAAGGAGCCTACGACATCGAATATCAGACATTTGCGTACAATTCCTACGAAGAAAACCGAGCATACGATTGGCTTTTGCAGTGTAGCTGGCGATGTGAGGGGACCACTTTAGGTCATTGCTGATAACAACTCCCAAGCCTACTTGGTTAGCTATGCTCTTAACTGGATCGTTGTTAAGAAAGTACTGCTACATTCTGGACACGTTGCAATTTATCCAGCTCGTCCTTGGGGAATCCATACAATATACTGTTTACATAGTCAAGACGAGAAATTACCAGGGCGTTTACAAGTCGTTTTAGGTCTTCTTTAGGCAGATATGTTCTTATCCGGCCAATTGATTTTAAGTTTAGAATGGCTTTCTTAGACGTCTCTTATATTGCTGGATAAATCATGTTCTTGTCAAGAATAGTTCCGAAGTTGACTACTTTATCCGACACTTAGATAATAGTGTTGGCAAATGAGAAATTGGCTTGTAGATTTTGATGCTTTTTAAACTGTGACGAGACATGAAGAACTTCAGTTTTTCCAGGGTTACGAAGTAGTACATTTCCGGTGTTCCACAGGATAACTTCATTTATGCAATCGCTGAGCGTCTCATAGGACGTCAATGGACATATAGATCGGAATCTTCAGCATAAAACATGAAGTTCAGGTCGTACTTCGATATAACGTCTTTAACTGGAGCTATGTAGAGTGTAAATAGCAATGGGCCTAAGGCTGAAGCCTGTAGCACGTCATATTCAAGATGCCTTAATGTGGACA
>CACRXK020016555.1:0-11276 GCA_902702795.2 Paramuricea clavata | reverse complement strand
ATTCATTTTTCGTTCTTGTTAAATAAACCTAACTTACAAGAATAATTTAGTTTTTGCAGGAGCGAAACTACTGGGATTAACGTGTGCATGGTTTTGGTGTCTTTTGGATTTTGACTATTGAGGAACGCGAAGGAAGAAAAGTTGTTAAATTTAGTTGTTTTTCTTGTATGAAATTATTTTATATTTCAAACCGAGTAGAGCTAATTATCTGCTGAACAGCCATTCTTGGCGATCTTACCAGGAGAGTAATCAGAGGATTTTGTGTCATATTCACGGGGAAAACGTGTATTTATCGTCGAGTTTTGCGTGTCAATATCGTGTTTATATCCGAATATTCTAGGTGTTATCGTCTACCTATCCTTTGGACGTCAGTATTTTCAGAACGACCAACGATTTTGTGGTGTCAGATAAGTAAAAAACATGCAGTGTCAGTGGAATTTTGGCATTTTGATATATTCAAGTTTGAGGGTTTATGCATATTTTTATTTCTGCATATAATATTAACATGGGGAAATTGAAAATTCGAATTTCGAAAACGGTGCGAAAGGAATAATATTTTACATTTATCGTTGAAAATAAAACAAATCCGTCTATTTGTGTCACATTAACTGTCAAAGATATTGATATTCTGTGATAGAGAGATGGACATATACAGAGTGACGCAAGTGCAATGTGACGAGCGAAAGTAGTGGGACTAAAGTGTGTTTTACGGCGCAGCAAATCAAAACGCCTGGGGACGAGGGTGTGTTTTTGGTGTCTTTTAGATTTCGACTATATCGAGGAAACCGGGTAGAGCTATCGTTTGCTCAACAATGCCAGTCAGTTACTTATACCTTCAATCCGTACTTTTAAGCCATTAAACTTCCCGACAACCATGACAAATTTGTCGGTTAAGCTAACGCGAATTTCGGTGATGTCGTCGCGCAATTTATTAATGATTGCTGTAATATCCAAACGTGTGATAAAGTGCTTCAGTTGGGGAAAGAAAACGAGCATGTTGCGAAGCAGTAACCTGCCATGATCTACCAATCCATCATTCAAATGTTGGCACATTTCCTTTCGCTTCAAAGTCTACAAATTGTATCAAAGATGAATAAATGCAATGACTTTTATACTTATCTGTTACACATGAAAATGAATTAAGTTATTAATTAATTAGAATATGCTATATCCAATAATTCTCGTAGTCTTCCTCAGAACCTAAACATCCCACAAAATTTTATTTTCGCTATCGTTAGGCTCATTTTTTAAACGTTGGGCAGATTATTATATTGAACTTTTCCCATGCAACTGTGGATAAGACGTTGAAGTCAGGCAGATAGAAGGAAAAAAACTCACCATATCGAGGAGCAATTCCATTTTTCCTTCATCTTGTGCCCTGAAGACTAGTAAGTACATTTCCGTATGTCGGCGACGTTAAAATATCTTGTAGGCTCTTGCTGACATGTTTTTCTTCGAATTTTGTATTAAACTCTATTACAATTAAAAAATGTAAAATTTCAGATACATTTCTAATACAAATGACTTACATCAATAGAAAGCTTATAAAAAACTACATATAGGACATTTAAATGGTTAGCCTGTATTTTCAAGTGGTTTTCGAGTTATCGTTGTTGCAAATGTGAAAAATAAGCCAAAATCTCGCAAAAATTCTGGATACTAGTCTGAAAACATACTTTCAACAACTCATAACTCAAGAAGAACTTGAAAACCCAGGTAACCGTTTAAATGGCTATATGTAGTTTTTGCAAGCTTTCAAATGAAGTAAGCCATTTTTGTTAGAAATGTATCTGAAATTTCACAGTGAATACAAAATTCGAAGAACAACGTGTCGGCAGGAGCCTGACATACAGAAACGTACTTATATACTAGCCTTCAGGGCACAATATGAAGGCAAAATAGAATTGCCCCTTGGTATGGTAAGTTTTCCATAATTTTTGTTCCACTATTTGCCTGCATATGACTCTTTATATATATTTTGGGTAAATTTTATTCAGTAATTTACACTACACATTCTTTTACTGCCCACTGGCAGTGTTATTATACGTGTGGAAACTGAACTCAACTTATACTGCGCCCTTTACGCCCAATAAAGCCAGACACATTCTATATATATTGGAGGATAAAATATCGGTATTTTCACATGCGGTGTTTGAGTCAGACCGGAACCACATGCACTTGCATTCTCACATGCAACTAAGACGAAGTTATACTAGTCTGACAACTAATGGAAGAATCGTGATCGGATCACAAAAGCAAAACAGACATGTGATGACAGTCGACACAATAGTCTATACACATGCAAACACAACAACAACAACAACAACAACAACAACAACAACAACAACAACAATAACTGCAGTATTACCTTATCCTGATTGCAGCCCACAGCCTGAAATTCACAAGTCGCCGGAGCCTCATTGCAATCGTGTTTCTCGTGTTTTTCAATGACCTTTCTCAAGAAATCTTCCTTACAGTATTTGCAAGTCACGGGTGCACCTTCACAGCTTGTACGAACATGTTCCTAGACGAACAGCGAGCATATAATTGAGTAAATCGTTCAAAATGGCAACCTCGCCATTAATAATTCATGAAGCAATTATCCAATCTTGAGTAAGAAATTAGTCACGTGCATACGTCATTATACCAGCTAAAGAACGGTTTGTGACTGAATCAGTTCTGCAAATCATTTAAACAACACACTCACTTCCAACTGTTCGTAAGCACCACGCCATGAACAACCAGGATTCGCACACTGTAAAAGAAGTCCATTGAGCTCACGTCTGATAAAAGCATCGGGAAAAACCTGAAAGTGAAAGATTTAAAACATTTAAAAAACGTTTTTAAACAGTTTTAAAAAAAAAACTCATTATTTAATAATTCATGAGGAAAAGACAAAGGAAATCACCACCGACACCGTGTCGGTGGTTTTCGGTGTCGGTGGTTTTATATGTGATAAAAAGCCATGTTCATTAACGTAGACTTTAGAGTTTAGCTTTAATTTTCTCGGCTTATAGACAACGTGTTTATTTTTGAAATTACTTCGCCAATGAACTAATAAAAAAATCGCTTCTGTAATCTGTATGGGGCTGTATGCGTTCAATCTTCTCAACAAGGAAAGAAGGGAGGCGTGTATGCCACACAGCTCAGCCGTAATCCAATATGGAGCGGATAAGAGATGTATATATACTTATTTGGTCATATCCTCAGGTACTCCATTACGCTTCAGAGTATGAATAATATAGTATACATATTATTATATAGTACACAAATACTCTTTCTTCATATACATTGTTCCACTTTGGAATAATCTAACTGAGAATTTCATAGAAACACTGAGGAAGTACTTAAATTCTTAATATGACAGCTGCAGATTG
Source organism: Paramuricea clavata (assembly GCA_902702795.2). Lineage (NCBI taxonomy): Eukaryota > Metazoa > Cnidaria > Anthozoa > Malacalcyonacea > Plexauridae > Paramuricea > Paramuricea clavata. The sequence continues at coordinate 7,899 of CACRXK020016555.1, read as the reverse complement.
ATAGGGTCTAGGGATACAACTAGCTGAAAAATACAGGAACGTTTCGAGCGAAGGCCCTTTGTGCTATACTAACTTCACGACGAAGGGCCTTAGCTTGAAACGTTGAAGTTCCTCTTGTATTTTTCAGGTACTGTTTTATCTCTCCCAAATCTCAATATAATAATTACTTTTACCATTGATTCTAAATTTAATCTCCGATGTAACTCAGGTGTTAATTTGGGCCGGATAACTTAGAAGTAACCTCTTGACTCCCTTTTCACTTGGTTTGTGTGAATACAAATTATTTGTATTTTATTTTGTGTAAATTTGAATCTTCAATGGAAAACGCATTTCTCATCTTCCGCTAGTTTCAAAACGCTAATTAAATATTGATTTCTTTTGTTTTTCGACGTTTCTGATGCCTTTCGTGCTTCAAACGTCCAGAAGTACACTCTTTATGTTTACAGTGTGCATTCATTCAGTGGCTGTCGAGAAAATTTACATAAAGATTTATATGAAAAATACTCACTCTTTCTTTACTCAACTTTTCGCCATCTTCAGGGCAATTTGGATGCGAACTCCTGACAAAAATGGATAGTATGCTAATAAATACACGAGCTTACACAAAGTATCAATTCAATCCAAATGGACTGGTCTGAGACTAAAAGTTATCATACTCGAGTAAGGTTTCCATGCAGGACTGACACATCAAGTGACCACACACGGTTTGAAAGGGAATGTGCAGCAGTAATTTACACAAAGTGCAAATGAACTTTGCATCGATCCTCTGGCGGTCTTCCTCTGTAATCTTAGTTCCAGGCATATTGGACAATGTCTAAGGATTTTGTCTTCACCTACGAAATGAAAATAATTATCATTCGGGATTCTATTACTTATTATTGACATTATTTGTGTACATCGGCGAGCAACAAAATTGCAGCAATTGCAAGTGACTTGCAAAAAAGCGAATTGCAACTTGCAAAAAAGCAGAGTTGAATGCATGTTAAATGAAATATTGTCTCATGCTTTGTAACTTATGAGCGTTTCATTCGTATTTCATCTTACCAATGTTTAATGCGACAGGTAATAGCAACGACAATTTGAAACTGAACGTATCGACAATTTTTGATGGAGTATTTTACTTCTACAACGAAAGCGGAAGTAGCAAAATGTGGTATAATGATATGAATCGCAATCTACGCATGTTGGACAATCCATGTTAAATTAAAGAACTTTGCCCTCACCTACGAAAATAGTCATTATCATTAGGATTCTATTCCTTAATTTAACATTGAGCGTACTTCTTCATTATCATTCGCTGAAATCAGTGAAAAATATAAAAGTTTTGTTGACCGCGCACGTGGGGACTGAGAATGATGCGCAAGAATGCCTTCAATTTCCGCCATGTTTGGCTTCACTTTTTGAGCTCGAGTCAGCCTTCCATGTTATATAGTTCAGTACGTGGTCCGCAATGAAACATTTATTGACCGGTCAATAATAAAATGGGTGCAGTACGCATGCGTGTCAACCATGAAGTTCCAAAGTTCATTTTTAAACTTTTTACTGAAATTTACGGCGTTCCATTTATCTAGTTTTGGTTTCAAATTAAGTTCACTCCAATAACCGATGAATTATTCATACTTTGACACTTATATACTATATAACACAACACTTATTTACTGAGACCTCGGGAAAGCAGTGTGTTTTGTGGCCGCTCGACCGCTGCTGTTGCAACGGCGGTCTCGGGTCCACAAAACACACTGTTTCCCTCGGTCTCAGTAAATAAGTGATTATTATTTTCAATGGGTAAAAAGTACTGCTCCGACTTTGGTACTACAGCTGATTCCACAATAAAATTTAAAAATATCAATAACCCTTAGAAGTGCTTACGTCTAGGCTTTTTCGATTGTGCTAGCACATTTTTTTGCATAATTCGGGGAAAAAAGCATATTTTTGGCACCTTTTACGGAAAAAGCACTGCTAGCATAATTATATTGGCATATTTAGCTATATAACTTTCACAGCAAACTGATACTGAAGCCACGCAAGTTTTATTTCTTATATTGGTGCTTTAAATTTTTTTTTCAATTTATTTTCATAACGATGGTAGTCCAGGAACTCTAGGGTACGCCAAAAACCTACCGTGCCAAAACCAGGGATACTGGACTAAGCACCGGAAGTACACTTATTATCGGACTCAGTTCACAACTACACGCTCTCGTCAAAAATCCAAAAAGGCGTCAGCACTAGCCATGCAGGAACTTACTGTACCTGATATTTCTGATAGTGATGCAGATAGGCCAGCACGTTAGGAGAACGAACTGCAATGCTAATCAGAGCATTGAGCATTTTGAGGGCAATGATTGACTGGGCCATATGTATACATGTTGTTAAGTTCAGTTAATTATAACTGAACAGTTCAGGATATAATTATTTATAAAAGTTAAAAACTTGCTTTCGCTAACAATAAAAGTTAAATTTTGACTAGTGAGTAGTGTATTTTGTGACATAATTTTGTGACAAAAAACGAGCGCAGCTACAACCTGGCCAAAACATTGTGGACAACCCGGCCAACAGACATTGGCCTCGAATGGCGTTTCTCTAAATAAGTATTCCCCGCTCCCTCGAATCAATATTGAATGAAATTTTTCATGATATATGAAGCGTTGATAATGCGGATATGCAACATTGAAGAGCGGGAGTGGAGGATACATAATAATAATAATAATAATAATAATAGGTTTATTCAAAAACTTATTGCAGCAAATGCTGAATTACAAGTTAATACATAAATTATCAAGAATAACTATATCTTTAAAAATCTGTCAAGTTACATATACTTTACATGTTAGAAGATATCAATATTTACATGTTATAAAATTTAAAAATCTATCAGTAAGTATTTATGGAATTAGAACACTTAGATTCGCTTAAATGTCGTGACGTAAGTTATGTTCATGGGTGATAATTATTATCACAACGCTGTTGTAATTGAAGAGTTTTTTAAAGCGGACCAGACGATTTATTGTCTTTAGCAAACTTTTTACAAATCTCCTCTTTTTTCTCCTCGTCTTTAGCAAACTTTTTACAAATCTCCTCTCGTCTTTTAATCAACGTTTGGAGACCAGCCTTCTGCAGCGATTCTTCATATGACGATCCAGGGTCAATTATTTTTAAGGCTCGCTTTTGGACTCTCTCAACTTTAGCTTTTAAGTAGTCCGGAATAGCAGATCAAACAGGGGCAGCGTATTCGAGGATTGGTCTGACTAACCTGCAGTATACTGTTACAAGTTGTTGATACCCAATCCTTGCTGTCCGTAGTATACGCAATATATATAGTCTCTTATTAGCTTTCTTAGTAATATAGTCACAGTGTAGATTCCTCGGTAGATTCCATGAGAGATCGTTATTCAAATAAACACCAAGTAACTTGTATGATGATACTCTTTCAATTGTATACACAGGGACGCCGGAACGATGTGAAGGCAAGGGGGGCAGATTTTCGTGAAAGGGCACTTTTGAATTGATATATACTAAGAGATGTTTGCAAAACATCGGGAGTTGAACTTCGCCTAATCATGTTTTCTATTTATTGGATGACAGGGGTGTGAGGGGGTTCTCCGCCAGGCGATTGTGCTATTCTAGTATTCTTGAAGCTCGATGACTGCATTTCTTGCGTTTTCTGAAGCAAATTCGTAAAAGAATTGCACTAACATTTCTGACAATTCGCTATTTCGCCAAGGCAATCATTTAAGTTGAAAGGGCACCTTTGCTCCCCTTGCCCCTCCTGGTAAAGGGCAACGGGGGTGGCTGCCCCTCCTGCCCCAGTTCCGGCGTCCCTGTGTTATGCATATGTAAAGAGTCAAGATTTTTGAGTTTAAGATTTTTGCGTAAACTGGATTAAGTGTCCCGATGAGTTTTGGCCTGGATTCTAGTTGCATGTAGTTACATAATGTGTGCCAGATTTACTAGCGCAATCCGAAAACCTATAGTACATACGTCACGCAATTTTCAACCATCAAAACAATACACCTACATACATGTGGATAAATATATGTGGGTAAAATATTCAATGTCTGATAGTGACGTGTCGTGTCGCAAATAGTACATACCTATAGTACATACGTCACGCAATTTTCAACCATCAAAACAATACACCTACATACATGTGGATAAATATATGTGGGTAAAATATTCAATGTCTGATAGTGACGTGTCGTGTCGCAAATAGTACATACCTATAGTACATACGTCACGCAATTTTCAACCATCAAAACAATACACCTACATACATGTGGATAAATATATGTGGGTAAAATATTCAATGTCTGATAGTGACGTGTCGTGTCGTCAAATTCAATTCCACAATATTAATAAAAGTCAATAAGCGCGAAATGGCTCTAAAAAACCTTCAAATATCTGCACTAAAACTCGGAATCACAAGTGCAAACAACCAAAATATTCAAGAGGACAAGATTAACTTTCGCAGCTCGTAACAGAAAATGTTTAGCCGACCAGAACGGGGGAATCTAAGTCGCAGCAGGTGGTCGTGGTTGTTGCCAACAGAAAGGCCTAAATTAAATGAATATATTTTCTACAACCTTACAATGTTACTCTACAAAATACTTAATGACCTTAGAAACTCTATCGCGAGAAGGGAAGTGGTCAGACAAATTATCATCTTCGTAATAGTGTAACAGATCTAATACTTCCCGAACCAAAGAGAATTTCTTAAGTCATAGTTAAGCCAACCGAGGCGAAATCAGCTGAAGCTCTTGATTCATTTAAATTAAGAGACATATTAGAATATAGTTTGGACTTTGGATCATGTAATGATGTGTTTTCAGATAATTCTATTTATTGCTGCGAATGAAACGAGTGGCACACTATTCTTGACAGTACTCGATTTGTGGATATTTGTCATTCGAGATGATTTTCTGAATACGCAAGGACGATTTATTGTCATATATTGCGCATGCGCAATGCGTACAGCGTGAAGATGCAGCTCTTCTGTTCTCTTCTCTTATAATCGCGCTATATATTGTCTGAAGACTGAAGTAGATTGGAATACTAAGCAACACACGTTCTTTCAAGTCCATTTCATTGGTTTGTATTGCTCCTTTAACTGGGGTAACTGGGGGTATTATCACCGTCTTAGTGCATTGGGTAGTGGTACATCGTTAATTTAAGTACGACATTGTGAAAAATTGAGCATTGATTTACCATATTAGGAAAAGTTGTGTCAAAATGAAAAATTTACATTTATAGTTATTGCTTAATATTCTTAATATATGCAGTAATACCTGAAACGTAACTAGCAATGTATTGCCTATTGGTCAACAGTGGCATACTAACCTTTCTTGTGGAAACAAAGCGTCTTCTTGTTCTACAGCTTCTTGATTTTCAGGTCAACTTCTTTAATACGGCTCGACTATAAATAAAAACAAATACATACAAACTAAGACACTACACTAATCACATAATATCAAATAGAATAACTTACAGGCATCCCTCTGTTAGAGCAAAGTAAATCGTTGAATTTAAGTTCAGACGAGAGAAAAAACCCAGTCTGATAGCGTTGACTAGGCAGTAGATACTAAAGAATCACATGCGTACCCGGTAACGATAAAAGAACGGCTCCGATTGGCCAATTGTTGAATAATTATGCAGTTAATTTAGTAAGCGTCCTAGACTGACTGAATCGGCTGATTCAAAACTAGAAATTGGCTGAAGCAAGAAATTAGGGTTTGAAAGTCGAGCGCCCACCCACCTCCCCTGTAGGCCAACGGCCCAACAGCAATCCCTTACGTAGACCTTATATCTCAACCATTCGCGGATTTTATTCCCATAACTCTCTCTTCCGCGTCGAGGTTCTCATCAATGTTCCAGAATTCTAACCATATCCACAGTTATAATAATTTACGAGGTTCAAATTCGTCTCTCTCGATCTCTGCCATGACCAAATACCCCGTATGGCAGAAAATGGTTCCGATATAGTGGGGTTAATTAAAATCTGGAATAGCATTCCTGAACAAGTAAGAAACAGCGAATCCAGTTTAAATTCTTTCAGTAGGAATATTGACAAAGGAAATCACTATACCATGTCGGTGGTTTTATATGTGTGTTAAAACATCATGCCGTTCAATTGAAGTTCATTTACAAAAATCTTTAACTGACTATACGTGCGACTTGACGTTTCGTGGAGCGTCTTGTTATTATAGTTGTTCCGTAGTTTTTTGGCGCAGTTCAACGCTCATTATGCGGCGAACTACAAACGCACATACTGACCACAGAATATCCCCGAGTATTCTGTGATGCTAACATAGATTATAGCTACGCAGATAATACGTTCTAAATTTTCTTACGGAAAGATCAGTCCGTGTGCCACCACACAATCTGTCTATCGTTATAGCATGGATAATAAAAACACAGTGTTTTTAATTATTATCCATGCGGTTAGCGAAAAGTCCGGAAATTACGTTTCCGCGTTAAAACTAAAATTTCGAAATCTGGAAATAACTAAGACTGTTTTGTAATTTTGCACCAAATCCATCGGAGCGAAGTCTAATGAAATCTAATGAAAATTACAGTAAGTATACTTACCAGAAATTTTGCGTTGTTTACTGTCATATAACTAGGTCACTGTAACTGTGTCCCTCTACTCACTCTATTTTCCCTATTTTACATACTCATAAGATATATAAAAGCCAAAAAGGGGCTTCCCCGATGTGGCTGTTGGTGGGTAAGGAGGATGCTACTAACCTGACTAGTGACTGAGCCTGACCCTTATATTTTCATTTAGGATGTTACAAAACTCCTGCACATTGCAATGAACAGCTTTATTTAAATAAAACATTTTGGCAACATGAACACAAGGCTTGTTAATATGTCAAATATGTAGGAATGAATAATTATGCGTACGGCCATACCATTACATTACGATCTTGTATTAAGTTGTACAATTCATACATACACATTGCAAGTTCACTACAGATTTTAATTTTCTTTGACTAATTTTTTGTTTATTAAAAATATATAGTTACATCTGATTCTCGTGGTAGAAAGTGATAGTAGCTTTCAAGATCATTGCCGCCTCTTAGTCGATCTTGAACACAACTTACTATAATCTATAGGTCTTTTTTCATTATAATACACTCTGACCTCTGTAGTGATAGAATAGTGCGTCCTTTATGCATTTATGATCTCTTGATTTAAGATGCCATGTGAAATATGCGGTTATAATCCCTTTAATTTTGTTGTACGCCATAGGGGGATCCTTTGCATATATTTACTGTAATGCAGACTTTGCGCAGGTGTCGCACGCATACTCGCATGTATATTTATCGATTTAAATGTTTAAAGTGCAAACAACCAAAATATTCAAGATTAACTTTCGCAGCTCGTAACAGAAAATGTTTAGCCGGCCGTCTAGAACGGGAGAATCTAAGTCGCAGCAGGTGATCGTGGTTGTTGCCAACAGAAAAGGCAGAAATTAAATGAATATATTTTCTACAACCTTACAATTATTCTTTAAATATTTTACAATCCATGATTTAATTTTACTTACAAGTTGATATATCGCGACCAAAGTTAAAGAGGACCAAATTCAAAGAACAACTTCTTTTACACTGTCGAATATAACGTCAAATGAATTATTCCACAATGCTAAAATAAAAGAGAGTTATTAGGAGTCACATTAGTAAATATAACACAACAGGTAGGCCCTTTTAAGGGAACTGACGTCACAGAAGTGACGGGGGGTCAACTTTAAAACAAAAACACAGTCATGAGAGTGAGTCAGATTGTTCGTTTTATCAGTAGCCTTGTGTTTGGTGGCAAATACATGGAATTTCGTATCATTTTCTCACTCCAGTACAGCATATGAGCATCAATACATTAAGAGGTTGACCCCCCCCCCCC